>CM026568.1:25315129-25370920 GCA_015143295.1 Tetracentron sinense | reverse complement strand
TAATACAAATCAAAATTGGTAAGAGCTTATTGAAAATGAGGGTATTATATTTGCAATGTTAAGTTAAATGTCTAATTGATGTCTCATCTTTTGACGAAGTTGCGGTTTTACTTCTAAAAAAAGTAGCCATGTATCTTTATATTTTGAGATTAAAATATCAATTTCAGAAAAGATCTAGACAACTAATTAACATTCAACTTAACAATTAAGGGCTCAACAGGTTTATTTTTAAATAATAACTCTACTTAGTTAGATTAGTGTTCCAAAAGCGACGAGAGATTTGACACCAACCAATTGTGATAACCAGAATGGGACTCTGACATGGGGGGGGGGGAGGCCCACACCGACAAACAAAATATCGAGTCTCTTATGCCTTAAAATAAAAATATTGTACCACTCATGGAATTAGTGCCACTTATCTCTAATGGATAATTTAAGAGTTAATTGTGGTTTAGATTATTACTCTTGGGATTTAACAATAATCTTAGTTTTTGATTTTTTTTTTTGAGAAAATACTAATAAGGGTAAGTACTAACTAAAGTAAAAATTTTTTTATAAAAACCAAAGTTATATGTGAACCAACGAGTAAGAGTTAGGGAACCTTAATCAAAGTTAAAGCGATTAAAGGGACACGTGTTGGCATGCTGGTGCGATTGAATCTTCCTGAGTTCAATCGCAATTGGGCTGTGATGCTATACTCTATAGTATAGCTTTCCTGAGTGAGACCACTCGATTCCCTAATGTGAGAAGTCTTGGGGACAGCAGAGCATATAATCAATCAAATGGAGCCAAGCCGAGCCCGCCAAACCGTTAAACCTAAGCGAAGCCACATTATCAGGTTGCGTAATCCCAAAGGCACGACTTCCAGAAAACATGCAACGGGCCACGTCACTTTATCTTTTCCCTCTCTCTTATGGTGTACGTCTACATTAGCAAATCTCAAACTCGCAGTCGTTCGTGGTCCTCGCGTAGCCGAGGCCTTACTGACCTGCCGCTGGTCACACCACGTGGCTCTACGTTCACCGTGTCAGAAAAACGCAAAAATCTCTAGACCGATTTGTACGGTGAGAGATGGGAAAATGGACACTTCAAGGATACGGGCAGATATGGGGTGGTTTGGTGCCGTGCGCGTGCGGGCGTGGTCGTGATATGTCGTTGTTCGATCATACGATTTCAGATACCTTTTTGTATTCTTTCTTTTAAATTATATCTGTTGGCTTATAACCAAAAAACATAATATATATTTTTAATTAATCTGTTGGCGAGTCTCACGACTCTTCGGTATAGTGCCCATTCCGACACGTCGTATTGATTGGAGCTGTGTCAAAGTAGAGAAAAAGGGAAAGTAGTATCGTCCATCCGGTTCTATCTCTTGGATCGTACCAGTACGGCCGATTCTGTTCAAACTCTGCCATTCCCATACGGGTTGAGGTTTGACGGGGTATCTTCTTTTGACTGTATCCAGATTGGTTCCAACAATGTTACCTGGTTGGGGTTCGAATTCGGATTGTAAACTATGAATGAACTGGTATTAGGGATATGATGTCGGTAGCTTGATTCGTACTTAACTATGATAAAACAAATATAAATTTTTATAAATTATAGAAATGCATATTTTAAACATAGAAATAATATTATTATTATGGTTGTAATGAGCCGAGTCGACATACCGGTTCACACCTTCAATAACGCGCTCCACAAGCGTTGTTGCCCAGCACCGAAGTCTCGAGCAGAGCTTATCTCGATAGCAGCTAGGATTAAAAAGCGTGAGTCGAGCCGAGCTAAGGAGTGAACTCGTTAGTAGATAACGAGCTAGACTCGAGAATCTTAAGAGGTAGCATAGCTCGGTTCAGCGCGACCAATTTAATGAATACTAGATACAGTTATACAGCCTACCAATATGAGTTTATTTTAAAGTATAAGAAAATAAAATAAGTTTTTAAATTAAGAACATGAAAGGACTATTTTATTTTCCCATTTATCTTTGTACTCCACTATTAATATCTTAATTGTTAGATATCGTCTCCATTATATAATTTTTTAAAAAAAAATTAGAGTTTAACAAGCCGACTCGGAGCTCGATGATTTGTAGACGAGCCTGAGCCCAAGTTGAACATTTCGAGATCGAGCCGAGCTTGAGCAATGCCAGCTCAGCTCGTTTACACCCCTATTACAACATTTACTTATTTTGAAAAATCAATTTTAAAAAATGCCTTTCTATGAGGGTTTGTAAATTTAAAGAATAAACTTATCGAATCTAAAGAAAATATCAATTAATTCAAATAAATTTTTGACAAAACAGATCGCTTTGAAACTATCGTGTGGTTTACTCTATTTTACGAACCAATTTGAATCGAACCATGAACTAGTTCTGGTTCGCTCTAATTCGGGGTTCACTCTAGCATCTAGCAAACTTGGTAACCCTAATTCTCAACCCATTGCATCATAATAATGGTTAGTTAACTCATCAATATTATATGTAATCGTAAAACGATCACGTATACTTTGGCTATATGGTGTAGCTTATGTTAGCTTCTCTTAATAAGTACTTGAGAACTTCTCTAGTTGTACTTGGCCGGGAGACCATAACACTACCAATAATCAAACACGGTACCCATATGCACAGGTCTTGAAGCTCTGCACATGTACCCCAAAATTCGCATGCACAAGAGAGGTAGGTATGTGATGCTTCATTTGGGGATGAGATTTGATCTGTCTCGCCAGAGTTCATCGTCCACCATGTGGCCATAAAATGGGGAGAAGTTAAAAAAACAGAGGGGAAAATAAAATGACTTCTCCTCTTTTTATCGTCACATGGCGTACGATGAACTTAGGCCAGATGGGATGGTTTTGGTCTAACGAGAGCCAGATTAAATCCCATCCCTTCATTTGGTGGGTGGCAAAGAGTCTAGATCCTCTCTCGCAAAGCCAGGCTTTCATCAAGAAATGACACATTATTTTTAAAATTTTGAATTCTAATTATTTATCTGCATTTGTTGGCTATTATAAACCGTAATTCTAATTGTTTGCTTATCTATTATTTTATGAGAATTCATAAATTTGGTCTCCATTAATCAAGATTATCATCTAATAATAAATATATCTAAATAAAATAATGCTAACTAGTCTTACTTTTGCAAATGAGAAACAACCAAAAAAAAAAGAAAAAAAACCACTATCCCTGTTGTAAACGAGAAAAATGTGGAAAGATAAAAAAAAGGATGAAGAATTGAGGGTTTCTAAGAAGAAAGGAATAATAGAGGGGCAAATGGTCTATGGCCTTTCCTTGTCAAAGGTCAGATCTCTTTTTAAGGCATGGTCTTGTATGGATTTCATGTCTGAAAAGAGATCTCTGCCTGTAACACATGGAAGGCCACGTTAGAAGGCAAATATTAAAGGGTCATCTTTGTCTAGTTGTAGCCATTGGGCTATGAAGGCAAATATTAAGCTATGAGTAAGGATGATTCCGAGCCGAGCCGAGCCGCATAGTGGTGTATTCGAGCTTATTAGTTTATTAAACGTGCTCGGAAATCATGTTCAAGCTTGACTCATTTATTAAATAAACGAGCTCGAGTTTTACTATCCGAACTCAAGCTGAGCTCGAATAGTTCACGAGCAGCTTGTTTTATTGGATATAGTTATTTATATCAGACAAAAAATTCACTATATTATCATAGACAAAGAAATCACAGTGTTAACTAAAATTTTAGTATAAGATTATAATTATATAAATGGTATTCTTACCATATAAAATATATTATATACGATTAATCTTTACTTATTATATAATACATATAATTAATTTTATTATTTAAATAAAATAAATATATTTTAGTAGGTTAATATGTATATATAATCGAATCGAACTTTTATTGAGCCAAGCAGGGATTTGTTCAAGTTCGGCTCATTTACTAAATAAACGAACGATACTCGAGCTTTTAACGAGTCGAACCCGAGTAGTTCACAAACATTTTGTTCATTAACCACCCCTAGCTACGAGGAATGTTAGCTCAAATTGTCACCACCAACATCTGTCCATGTTTTTTTGGAGGTTGTGAGTAGGGCTAGTACTCCTCTTGAGCTATAGTAGAATACGCCTGGGTTTGTCCCAGTGGTTTTGTATCTTCCATTAGGAAGGTGTGACTCATGTTCGAGTCTTGGTGTGGCTGTTGAGTGCCCACCATGAATTTTAATCCCCTAACCTCTAACATAGATAGATAAATGATCCATTTGCTAAAAAAAAAAGGCTATAGCTGAGAGGCTATTTGTCCACGTTTTAAAAATTTATTAAAGAAATTATTATTTTTTGTTTTTTAATAGTATGGACCGATAGCCTTCCTATCGGTCCATACTGCATGGCTGTTGCTCATTTGCTCCCAAAAAATTGGGACTATTTAGGTAAAAACCTCCCCATACTTTATTATTTTAAACCGGTTGAAGGAGCCCAAATGGGTTTTAGAGTTTAGACGTTCAGTCCAGGAGCCTTAATTTGTTATATACAACTAGCCGGATGGTTAAGATCATTCAATTGAGCAGATTATAGGGGCCTCTGTTGGTCCCTCTGTCACACACACATTCTCTCTCTCTCTCTCCCCTGGACTTGATTCCTTCTCCACTGAAGCACCCTTTCATGGGAAATTCTTTCATATTTGGGAACCTCCGGGCAAAAAGAATCCCAGTTCTTCATATATATATATATATATGTTCACATTTTTTGTGCGACTTGCTTTGCTTTCAAGGTATCATATCCAACTGGGAAATCAATACCCGTGAAGGTCCTCGTGCTGGGCCATACCTTGTCTCTTCACTAATATATTAGAATCATACCCACCTCCTTAAAAGCTCTTCTTATCTCTTCTTCTTATTCACCCTTTTTCTTTTTCTTACCCTATACCTTGACTGTAAGTCTGTAACCTCCTCATCTTTTAGATAAAGACTCACAACTACTTTTGATTTGCTGTCTATCAACATACAAAAAAAGGTCATTAATATTATTGAAATACAATAGGATTTGTAATTGGTTCAAACCTCTAACCCACATTTTAAGCAACCAAAAAAAGCCAAAATGTAGGTGAGCTTGGTACATTTCCACCTAACCATTGAGGCTGACTGGGTTAGGCTCATCGATTCTACCTTATCTAAGAATGCCTGTATGGTGTTCTTATACAACTAAAAAGAAAAATTCAACCACCCCTTTACTTTTCTCAACTTCTTTTTCTGCAATGACGTGTAAATGTACGAGTACATTTAAATAAGTACTCTCAATAAGGAAATAGCCTGCCCCAGTAATATATTATATTGATAAATAGTTAAATACCACTTAGAATAAGGATAAGCTTAAGCTAATAATATAACACTAGTGGGCAGCACGTTGGGCGTGAGAGAGAAGAAGGTGGAGAGACTGAGAAGAGGGACCCTAGTGAGGGTATTTCGATAAAAAAATTGAGAAATGTTTTGGGTATAAAAACTTGAGAGACATTTTAGATTAAAAAAAATTGTGAGACTCATTGCCTATCGAAATATGATGTTGGGACATTTTAAGAACCAATAAGCTTTAGAAATATTGGGTATAGCAAAGTAAGGGGGCGGGTGGGACCTTGGCGAGACGTTCTTTTTTTGGAGCATTTTGCCAAGAGAGCGAGGAGTCCGGTTATGCCACTGAGGTTGCCATGTGTCCCTTTTAATACTACTTAACTGTGATTAAGATTCATTCACCATATGGTTCACCCACTTATCCTTGGTTTTTAGAAAAAAAATATGAAACAAAAATTTAACCCTTGGAGTTAGTGAATTTTAATCAAGGTTTAAAAGATTTTTTTAAAAAAAAAAACCAAGAGTAAGTGGTTGAACCCTAGGGGTCGGTCAATCTTAACCACAATTGAAGTCCTGTTATACCCTTGAAATTGCTTGTGTCTCTTTTGACACCCCTTAACTGTGGTTAAGATTCATCTACCTATAAAGTTCATCCATCTATCCTTGGTTTTTAGAAAAAATATTAATTTTTTTAAACCATAGTTAAAATTCACTAATTCTTAGGGTTTAATTTTTTTTTCTTCTAAAATCCAATGATAACTTGATGAATCTTAACCATAGTTAAAGAGTGTTAAAAGGGACACATGATGACCTCAATGGTGTAACCAGACTCCAAGAAGTCCGGTTATAACAGTAGAGAATTTCAAGTCTAATAAATAGATGAGTGAGGGGTAATATGAGAACTAAGCAAACATATAATTAAGTATTTAGCTTATATTATGATTATGATAAGGGTAGTTTGAAAATTTTATTAACGTTTTTAAGGGCTCATTATGCAAAGGGTAGTTTTGAAATTTTATAAAATTTCATCACGTTTTCATGGGCTTATTATGGAAAGAGTAGTTTTGGAATTACAAAAGATTGAATCAATGTTTTGAACATGAGGAATCCTCTTTTATATATAATAAAGATACGTTTAGACCAGGTTTACCAAGTTCGCTACATGCTATAGCGAACTGAGTGAACCCGAATTGATTCGTAGTTCGGATTGGTTCGTGAAATTGAGCGAACCACATAGCAGTTTCAAAACAAGTTTAGTGTGTCAAAATTTTCATTTAAATTCACTAATATTTTTCTTTAGGTTTGGCAAATTTATACTTTGAATTCACAAAACATTCATAAAAATGTATTGTTTTTTTAAATTTTCAAATAAGTATTTGTAATATATTGTTTATAGGCTTAAAACCAGCTCTGAAGTTGCCGACATGTGTTTTAGTTTGTCGTACGCTTATTGTTTGATTTTTTTATTTATGAGTATTCTCTTTGCATGATTTGTGCATCTAGCTATACCCCGTATTTGATAATTTTCTAGGCTGCTTAATTAGATTGTCTGCATCGCATAACTTATTTGGATGGTTTTTCATGCTTGTCGCGGGCATATATTGATTGTTTGATTAGTCAAAATCTAACACGCATTTTGTATATTTTTTTGGTTGTCAACACGCACGAATTTTGTATTTACTTGGCAAGCAGTCAAAATTTCTAGGTCTAGCTAGCTCTTGACTAAGCAATATACATTATCTTGCCTGTTATTGAAGATAACTACTTCTAATTGGGAGGAGAGTTTCTGTATTATATTTGAGATTACGTACCTGTTGAAATAGCAATGCAAGTTGAAAAACCCCAAGTAAGCCGAGTTCAGTGGCTTGAGCAAGCTAGTTCTTTCGTAGCCGATCCGATCCATTATGCGAGAGCCACGAGCCAATTCGCCATGCTTTCCATCATGCCATCAGCATTCCCCATTATTAGAATAAAGTCTATGGTCTAAGCATTATGATCAATAAACAAAATTTGGAACAACATGGCACACAAGTAGGGTCAGTATCCACAATTCAATGAGTCCCATATAGGAGATTTTCCAGCTAGTTGATGATTGCGACCCTATGATTTGTGCTCTTATGTCGATTGTTCGTTTCATTTTCTCTCGACCGTCCAAAATTATTGTAATAATCCGAAGTGGTTGTGATCATTCAATCACATTGATATTTGACATAAAAGGGACGTTTTTTATATAAAAAAAATGTTTGCCACTCATTTGGTGTCAATATGGTATAAGCAACTTGTTGCGAAAAGGCTGAGGCGTGGGATCAACTTAAAACGTGGTTAGCAAGTTAGGGAGTTGAATTATTGGAAAGTTAGGATCTTGATCTAATCCACAAAAACAAGGCAAGATTATTCAAAGCAAAAGCAAAAGAAAATCATGCTTTGAGAAAGCAATTGTTGGGAGGAACTTACGCAGGTGTTACACGAAAGAAACTTCTGAAAGTCCATGCATGTGATTCTTATTCCGTAGTACAAAACCAGAATTTTTGAGTGGGAGGCACCCAAGCAAGACCAGACCCAAAGCAAAGCAAGAGAATGAGATTTGACAATGAAAGCACCATCAACTAAAGGATACGTTGCTTTTGTGTATCTCAATAATGTTTATGTAGACTTATTATAAGAAAACTTGAAAGTTTTTTTGAATGGAGGTTTATGCCTTGAGAGACTCCCTTGGGTTTATGCGGATCAGCGACAGCTCTGCCTGATGCGCACTGAGCAAAGCCCAATAGCATACAGGTGGTGTTGCGAATATGATGTCCTATCTATCCTCTAAACGTATATCTCGAACCAAAAAAAAAATATATGTTGCCAATGTCATCATGGAAGTGGGTGACATCATGATGGCTGACTTGGTGTATTTTACATATTTCCTCTTGCAGATGCCCGAGAATTGGGCATAGCCTCTTCAGCCAAGCCAACGGGTGCAAATGTGTTTCACTGAGGAGGTGATAGCATGCATCTCGTATGTTCTATTGGGCGGTATGCACATACCTCATCAAAAGGGCCTCACTTATCCTATTTGCACATTTGCCATGTCTAGCCTTGTGAGTTGTGACTGCTTTGAGGCTCCTCCCTCTCATTTTAAGTCGGATCCTTTTGGTGAGATGAGTCGGGTTATGCCTTTTGTGCCCCATTTGTGTATGTGTTATGTATTACTTAATCAAAAAAAAAAAAAAACTTGTACTTCACTAACATCTTAGATTGGTATTGGCATAGGTTGTTGTTTGGGTTCAACCAAGAAGAAATCAAGGCGATCACAAGAATCCAGTACAGTAATCAGGATGGATGTGATGAGTTAGTCTGACACTTTGAAAAGGATGGGAACTTCTCGGTTCGTTCGGCTTACCATGCTCAACGGGATCAAAGCAACTCCACGAAGGGAGGGGGGCCTAGTTCCTCTAACTCCCTATCTCTTTTGGAGTGGAAGACATTATGAAAATTGCTCGGCACAAGATCATATGGTTTATTTGGCACTGCCTTCGTGAAACAATTCCCACTAGTAAAGCACTCTATAAGCGGAAAATTCCTATTGACCCTCATTGCAACCTATGTGGGAATCAAGTAGAGGACGTTACTCACTTCATATTTGAGTGCCTTTTATCTAGAAGCGTGTGATGGGGATCCTTTATTTCTCTCCAAACTGATCAAAGTCAAAATAGATCCTTGAAAGAATGGTGGAAGTTTTGGGTGAACATGAATTTGAATGATAATGAAAAAAGCAACTATTTGACTCAATGTGCAGCTATAATTTGGATGCTTTGGAAAGCTCGGAACTGTAGAATCTTCCAAGAGACACCCCCCAACCCGGTGAAGATAATCCAAGAGGCAGAGAAGTTAGCTGGGAAGTGTTTACAGGCGGAAGAAAATAAGATAAAAAAACCAGGTGAGAGTCCAGCAATCCCCCTCCTCTTGGAAAAATTCTCAACCCCCTCTTCAGCCTGGATGGTCGAGGATCCACTCGGACAGAGCCTATAAATCCGTGAGTCATCTGGCGGGTGCAGGTGCCATAGTGAGAAACCGTAAAGGGATGATTACTCAGGGCATTATTCAAGGGATCCTAGGTGGCTCGGCTCTGGGAGCTAAAGCTGTTGCTCTTCGGCTAGCAACCTCCCTTGCTGTCACGAATGCTTGGAGAAAGGTGGAGTTTGGTTCGGACTGTGAAGCTCTGGTGAAGCTTACCCAACATCCCAACATCAAAGAGCTTGCGGACATTTCGGCTTCTATGGGAGACATTCGGAAGGACCTTCAAAGCATCCCTCACCATGCTATTTTTCACTTTCCCCAGCAGTCCAACATTGGCGAGACACAACCTAGGTCTCAGTTCAGCTCGCAACTTCCTTCCGCAGCGGCTTGATCCTTGGCATTGCAGATCTATTTTGGTAGCCAGGAACTCTCCAGCTGTTTTTGTTAGTGTTTAGTGTTCTTGTTTACCCTCTAGCAAAAAAAAATCTTAGATTGTATAGTGTTGGGGGCCTCAAGAAATCTTTGTGCTACTTGCACACACAAAATGAACTTTTAAAGTCAAATATAATTATTGATAAATTAACTAGGTATATTATATGACATTGGGTCCCATGAGCCGAACCTGAGCTAGACCCATCGAACAAAACATCTAGAACTCTTCCAAAGCTTTTGATCCGGAACTATTTAAAAGCCTCATAGTTTTTGTAGGGCCATAGGGTTAGGGGTGGTTAATGAATCATGTTGCTAGTGAACAACTCAAACTCGGCTCGTTAAAAGCTCGCTCGAGTTGTTTATTTAATAAACATGTCAAGCTCGAATTAGATTTTCAAGCTCATTGAATTAACGGGCTGAGCACTCAGGTACTCAATTCATTAAAAGCTCGGTTTGATTATATATATACTTAACATACTAAAATATTTAAAATATACTTACTTCTTTAAAAAAAATAAAATTAAGTATATTTATTATATACTAGTAAAGACTAATATTATATAATCTATTTTACATGATAAAAATACCTTTTATATAATTATAAACTTATACTAAAATTTAAATTAACACCGTGATATCTTTACCTAGATACCTAGAATAATAAAGTAAAATTTTCCCCTACTATATATAGCTATAACTAATGAACCAAGTTGCTTGCGAATTCGTTTATTAAAGGCCGAACTTGTTTATTTAATAAATAAGTGAAGCTCAAGCTTGATTTTTAAGCTTGCGCAAACAAGCTTGAACACACCACTGTTTTGAGCTGTGTTAGTCGTAGGACTATCAATCCGGCTCTTTGATGATGGGGCTTGGCCCAGCCCGGCCCAGCTTGACCTTTCGAAGCCTATAGAATAGAAGTGGTTTTTTTTTTCTCCTTAATAAGGCCCTAGGGCTGAGTGAGGCTTAATTTTGAAACACCCTCTTACTCGAGAGTCTGGCTTAGAAAGAACCTAACCCGGCCCTCCATTTTATATGTTATACCATGTATAATACATTACATATATAATATAATAACTTAAAACTTATAATAACCTAAGAGGTTAACTTTTATTGTGTCTGTGTAATATACTAAGTAGTCTAAGTATCTTTCTAAAGGGAAATGCTACTGAGACTCCTTTAGGGCCGAGACCACTGAGACCGTGCTCTAAGAGCACGAGATTTCAGGTGGGGCCTAAATGGGTCTCAGTAGCAAAGTCCCTTTCTAAAATAGTATCTTGTAATGTTTTTCAATTTTTTTTTAAAAAATCTAATAGACGCTAAGACTTACTAGTTTGAATTGACTAGGCTCAAACTCTACCCTCAAAGGTTAAGGTTGGCCAAAAGAACAAAAAAAAAAAAGTCATGTTTTAGCGCTTTTTTCAATATTAATTGCCAATTTGACATATAACTCTATTTTATTTGGGCCTTGGGTTTGACTCAAATAGCAACACAATAGAGTTTTAGTACCGTTAGAATGTTTGTATTATTAGTACACCCCCAATAATTACCGTTAAATTGTTAGTATGGGTAGAAGCTAGGGCTGTCAATCATGGTTGGGCTTGGGCCTAGATCAGGCCAAGGTCTGTTCAAGCTCGGTTCTAACTTGTAAAAGTGAGGTCCAAAGTCTATAGAGTGAGGTCCAACAATACAACCCAAATAGCAACATGAAAACGTTAAAGAGAGTAGAGAGGAATCTTTTTTTTTGGTAATCAGCTATATCATTTATCTATGTATGTCAGGGGTCGGGGGTTAGGTGGGTTAGAACTCAAGGGTGAGCTTTCAACGGTCACACGAGGACTCGAACACGAGTCACTCCTCCCCAAAGGGAATACACTACCACTAGGACAAACCCAGGCGTGTGAGTAGAGAGGAATTAGATTAGAAAGAAAGAGAACCAAAGAATAGGAGGGAAGCGAAGCTTAGCGAGCGTTATAAGGCCGACCACTACATAAGCTGCTGGCGGAGAAAGCTCTTCGAGCTTCCCTTCATTCGCTTCGCGGGAGCCCCTCATACCCCGGCTCCAATAATTGCTTGTCTAAAGACTAGATGCTGGTAATGCAGGGGCACGCCTTCAAGTGCTCCTCCCCAGGTCCACCGTCGTCAACTATCGATGACCTGCCTGAAGTGTTCTTCCAACGCTTCATAGTCTTTACATAGTCTTTATTGTACACCTGTAGAGCTACTCATCAAGAAACGTCTCTCAAGTCGTGTTCCTTTTCCAGATCTAGAAGGACCACAAAAATGATTTGTCATCAAACCCGCGACCACCCAACTATAAGAAACAACACGACCAAAGAGAGCGGATACCATACTTTCTAGAATCATAGTTGGGAAGGAAGCGAAAGCTGGCTCGACCATGCAAGATATGGCCAAAAAGCCGTATTGCGCAAGGCACTCACGTTTTTTGTCTCCTAACCCTCGGGAGTTAAGCTGAAACAAACCGCAGGATCCATTTCGGAACTGCACTGAGAGAGAATGAGAGCGCATAGGCAATGTCATATATATAGTGTGGGTGCAAAATCACTATCATATCCTTATTAGTAATACATTAAGTTAAATAGGGGAAATATGTAAAAAAAAAATTAAATATAATAATACTAGTGAGCCACACATGCGATGCACGTGAGTGAGAGATGTGAAAGAGAGAGTGGAAAGAGGGACCCTAGTAAGACTCACGTGATGCACGTGTGTTAGATCGAGGGGAGATGTGAGAAAGATAATATGTTACAAACAATGAGTTGTGCAGCGGTTGAAACCAGATAGAGAAAAAATAAGAGTACATAGTTGATGGAATCAGGCCCGACCTATCTAAGGAGATTGAAGTTACTAGATTTGAAAGGACAGAAGTACCCTTAGATATCTATTCACTAAGGCAATCAACGCCTACCTACCCCTCTTTCTCTCACTATCAGAGTAGAGAAGATGATATACTCTATACGTGTGTTTTTTGATCTAGTACAGTGCTGGATCCGACTCTACAGAATAGTTGTGGCCCAGTTCTCATTTCTGTAGCCATATATATAGGGGCATCAATGGGCCGGGCTAGCCTATTGCCCCAACCTAGCCTGGCCCGGTTTTGACTCGATTTTGACCCGCTATTAAGGCCCATAGGGTTAGGGCCGGGCTCCAAAAACTCAGGCCCATATAAATATGGGCCGTGCTAGGACTTGACTGTTTGAAGCCCGGCTGGATAACAACCAAGCTAAATATATATATATATATATATATATATATATATATATATATATATATATATATATTCATAAGGGTTAATATTACTATTATGTCTATGGTTACCACCAGGCCCCACCTCCCCAAATGATTTTTTAATTGTAAATTTTGTAAAGATATTAGGATTTGTAACATTTGTTATCTTTCTGACCGTTGAGTATTGACTTTATGATTGTTTATGAGGATTTCTAATAACTTTTGTTATCAATTAAAAAAAACAGCATACAACATTATAAGTATAACATCATTATTATATATTCTTGTATATAACATTTATAAGTGGGCTGGCCCGAGCCCGACCCACTCTGGCCCAGCTTGAGTAAAACATGGACAGGGCTTGGACCTACATACATCAAGCCCATATAAAATAGGCCCAGCCTGAGCCTGACCCAAGCCCCGGTCAAGCCTGGCCATTGACAGCCCTACATATATCTATATACATATAGAGAGGGGTTCCTATTAGCGTGGCTTACTAGAGACTCTAGTAAGCACCGCATTTTGAACCCTACGATCTATACCCTCTTCAAATCTAAGGGTCATTAGAAATACAGTCTTTCCAAGAGTCAAAACCGCTTACAAACTCGTAACAAACTCCTTTCTCCTATTTTCTCGTTCTCTCTCCTAATAACTTTCCCTCTCCATTCGTTCTCTCTCTCCCATTCCCACTCTCTCTCCTCTCTTTTTCCCTCTCTCCCAGTTTCTCCTTCTCTCGTTTTCACTCGGTAGAACGCCCCTAGCGCCCTCATCTCAGCCCTATTAAATTTGTCTTTATGTTTGTAGTGATGAAGTCCCCTATTGTTCCTTTCATTCCACTCCCTGTAAGAAGTCTGGCTCACTTGACAACCTCCAAAAACCTACTTCCACTACAAACGTTCAGATGCCTTCTGGTTCGTGAACATACCCAAAACCACCGGTCACCACCAACTTCATAGAAAGCTGGTTCATTCCACAAATTTTCTGGATATCTTGTCCAGGATGTGATCTTGATATCCAAAAAGAACCGTAAGATCAGTACCTATTTGCTCCGCAATGAGTTGGAGGAAATTATGGTGAAGGGATTTCAGGCGAGAGTGGACGACGGGAGAAGAATTTTGGAAGAGAGAACGAAAACGATAGGAAGAGAGAGAGAAACCGATAGGAAGAGTCGTGGTTTTATGGTTTTATTAAGGTGGTTTCTCACCAAGGGAGGCTGTTTTGGGTATATGGTAGGATTTAAAAGACTTAAAGATCCAATGGCCTAAAGGGAGTCGCTTAGGAGAGCCTTTAAAAGGCGTAGCTGTTTGGAACCCCACTCTATATATATATATATATATATATATATATATATATATATATATTATGGGCTCTATCCGGCCCTGGGCCTAACGGATGAAAAAACACTTCGTTTTGATGTGGGAAAACCTAATATTTTGAGCGGAGACACGCTCGAACACCCGTAGCTTACACTGCGATCTGTTGCACGACTAAAGCACGGTCGAGCCAAGTGATCAGGCAAACCCTAGACGAAGTACGAAGCACACGACGTTTCTCTGCAAATCTAGTAATCAGTCTCACGATCTTTATTCAGGTCTGAAGTGGGTTTTCTCATGTTTCATTTATTGATCGACCTCTACGGCTCTCTGTGTTGTTTATGATGATGATGGTAGTCTTCACTTGTTGTTTAATGGGGGGTGATTTTGGCGTTTTAATGGGATTTGTTAATCTGGGATTTGATCAGGGTCTTGGGTAAGGGTATATATAGATTGCTATCTCTATTCGATGAAGAAAGATATAATTTTGACTTCATGCTATTTGATTGTATTCATCCCTGAGCAATGAACAAGTCAGTGCTTCTATTATAACTGTTATGTCTATATTATAAGGTATGAGAATCAAAACATTTCCTCAATTCTTGAAATTTCATTGTGAAACTATTAATGTGAATATTGATGAGTAGAAGATATGTCATTTGGAGTTAGAAATTTCACTTGCAATTGACCAACATTGTCTTGATTTCTTCTTTGTGGAGAAATAACATATGTAAAATAGTCCATCCTAGATTCATCAGGCCTTTGGAAATTGAGTTCTGGTGAAGAAGAGGCACACTTATGCATAGTTACCAAGTATCACTACTGGTATAATACGGCAATGATCCGTTCGGGAAGTATGAGCTTTACAAGGAAAAAGTATGGAAAGATTAAAAAAATAATTTTTAATTATAAATAAATAAAAATCATGATATTAACTAATAACAATCATTTAATATGAAATATTTGTTTAACATGGTACACATGTATTGTACCCGTTTAATACATAATTCTCATATTTAATGGGTAGTATACACCTATACGTGTATAATATATAACACGGCAAAAGTACGCCATTTTAAACAACGACCCTCTTACATATGAGTGTTTGGTAACTATGCACTTATGAGGATATGGACTGTTCTTTCAGGTGCCCGACGGCTGCCACCCTTGCTAATTGTCTTCCTTTTTTCCCCCTTTTCATCACTTTTTGTCTAGGCAGCCTTCTTCAAACTCATGAAATAGACTTGCTGCTTTGTGTGATAGAGGTAGGGATATGGAGAAGACTGAAGAGGAAGGGTAGGAAGGAGATGAAAGACAAGGATTATGGCAGTGATGATGATTGGTAGTAGTTAGTTTATAGGGGTACTGCAGCTTTGTTCTTGTGCATAGTTGTGTTTGCTTGGTTGGGTGAGTAGTGGTGGCCCTTCATCCCTACTCCGGCACTGGAAATCCTCCCAAGTTTGGGGACTATGAGGTACAAAGGCATTGGATGGAGATCACTCTTAAGTCTTAACCATAGTCACAAAGTACCTATTTAAAACTTTTAGAGGGGGTCGCCGTTTTAAATTCCGTTTTAAATGTGTTTGCCGTTTTAAACTTTAAAATACGTTTTAAACACGTACTTTGTTTTATATGCATTTAAAACTTTTTTTAATAAAAAAAAGAAGAAGGTTAAAACGTGTTTTAAGAGTTATGAGACGATGTGTTAGGGCAAACCGTCAATACCTCATCTCTCGCTCTGGTCTCAAGTCTCAGCTCTCTCGTCTCTCACTCGGCTGCTCTTTGGTGGAACCTCTCTCCGGCAATGATAAGTCTCTCTCTCTCGGGTTATTCCCCTTCAATGTCTAGTTTATCTCCTTTGCTAGGATTAAGAGAGACTAGCTTCGATTCTACCCAAGAGTCACCCATTTATCATACGCAAAATTCTTTTAACGCATAAACCATCTTGTGATGCTTTTGGGAGCTTTCATGTCTAGGGGTATATGAGTTAATCAGTTTATGTACATATTGGGGAGGAGTATTCCTCCTTATCCCTTGCATCTGTGTGGTTTAAATCTTGTGTGGTTGCCTTCGTTTTGCAACTGTGTAAGCTTAAATTATGAGTTAAATGATTGGTAGTTAGTATTAGGTTTATATATATATATAATTATTTATTAATATTTTTAACTCTCCGTACTTTTCCCGTGTTTTACCGTTTAAAACCTACCCGTACTTCCCGAACGTATCATTGCCATTTAATACCCGTACCCGTACTTGATGACTATGCTCTTAACCTTCCTTCTAGGGAATGGTATCACAACGGCACCATCAATGATCTCAGCTATTGGGGACTCGACTATCCTCCCCTTACTGCCTACCAGAGTTACGTCCACGCCCTTTTCCTCAGATACTTCCATCCCGACTCTGTTGCCCTCATCACCTCCAGGGGCCATGAGACTTCTCTTGGGTGAGTACCACAACACCCTTTTTTTCATCTTTAGTGCACTTTCTTAATTACATTAATCATTCCTATTTCGCTTTATTCAAAACAATATTGCCTTAAAAGAAAAAATCCTTTTCTATGTACTTCTACTGTGCAGAAAACTTCTCATGAGGTGGACTGTTTTGTCTTCCAACGCCATGGTGTTCTTTCCTGCAGCTCCCTATTTCGCCTTTGTCTACTATGCTGGTCACCGCAACAACCGTATAGGTGACATATCATGGCACCTTGCAATGATTTTAATTAACCCTTGTCTGATTCTAATTGATCACGGGCATTTCCAGTCTGAAGTGATTAAAATTATTATTATTATTATTTTTCCTGTTTTGAACCATGAGAGTATGCCAGTGCTAATTTGTATATTAGTTCGTTGACAGTATAACTGCATCAGCTTGGGCCTTACAGTTGGAGCAATTGCTACCATCCTCTCTAAAAATGAATTAGTAGCTTGTGTCCTTTTCAGTCTCGCCCTCAACCACAAACAGGTTGAATTCTTATACTGTATTGTACAGTTTCTTGCTTAGATTCTACTTATTCCTTGCTTAATTATATGCCTGGCTCTCAGACAGTTTATTTGATCTAAGTGTTTATTGTGCTAGTATGCTAAATAATTCGAGTCATAATTGCTTGAGAAACTTACTGAGTTGGCTTGACTCAATTACTACTTGGGACTGGCCAAAAGAGGTCCTTAGGTTTAAAATTTAAAATGAACTCCAGCTATGTAGATCAAACTAAAGAGTCAATAAGAACAGAGCACAAATGGATTTACGTGTTTCGGCATAGTAGTCTACGTGCACGGGAGAAGAGAGGAGGGATCGATCTATTTATTGTGTCTCAATGGTGAGCACAGAGAATAAGAATAATAGATTACATATGAAAATATAGAGAATCCCATAAGTAGGAAACTAGAGCCCTATATCAAGCAACTACTAAAATAGAGAGTCCCATATAAAGAAACTTCTAATCGTGGTCAACAATCTACACCCATGATAAAAACAAATCTCCTCTCATCTCTCCAACATAGACATATCATTACCTTTTGGACTATGGGCTGATGTACCTTTTTGTATGGTGACCCCTTATATCTTCCATCTGAGCTTGGAATGGCATTTGGTTTTTCTTTCAGATGAGTGCATATTTTGCCCCTGCATTTTTCAGCCATCTCTTGGGTAAATGCCTTAGGCGTCAGAATCCACTTCTTGAGGTTTCAAAACTGGGTTTGGTGGTCATGGGAACATTTGCTCTTATTTGGTGGCCGTATCTACATTCAGTATACGCATTTATGGGGTAAACACCATAATGGAGTTTCTGCTTTTTCTGTAGTCTTCTCTCTTTTGCTTGGATTACTTTACAATGATTTTGCTAGATGTAATCTCCCCATTCCTGGCAAATGGAAAACCATTTTGAATTTAGGCCCCAGCACAAACTAGTTGTCCTTTTTCCAGGAATGGGGCGATTAAGGGTGCCCACAATTAAGGCTAACACTCCCCTAGCTTACACTACTTGGTCATGAGTGAGCAATCATCTCCTAGCATATGTTTGTACATTCCAAGTGTTTTTAATACTACTGTATGCCTAAGGTATATATATGAGATAATCTTGCTCATACATGGTCTTGAAACACATGGGTACTTGGCCACAAAGCTGTACCCTCTGAAAGTTATTGCCTCTGGATATGTTATGAATAAAAATCGCACAGTAGTGATTTGTATTTTGGTTTCTCCTGCTTTACTCGTCTTTCTGTAAATATTAAGCTGATGATATTTACTTCACAAACATTGTGCACGATACAGGTCCTGTCCTGCCTAGCCCCCTTTGAGAGAGGGATATATGAGGATTATGTTGCTAACTTCTGGTGTGCAACGTCGGTCCTAATAAAGTGGAAAAGATTATTTACAACACAGTCACTGAAGGTTCTCAGCTTATGTGCAACTGTGTCAACTTTTCTGCCTTCAATGCTTCAGCAAATAAGGGCTCCAAGCGATCAAGTTTTCCCATACGTGCTACTGAATAGTTCATTTTCATTCTATCTATTCTCATTCCAAGGTGCGTAGCTGTATTTATCCATCCCTCTCTTCTCTTTGGCTGTTCATTTGTTCTTTGCTTCTTATAGGAAATCTTGAAACAATTGCTTGCTTCTTGGCTTGTGGGTTAAACGAATGCCAGTGCACGAGAAGTCTATTCTGTTGCCTCTTCTGCCTGCAAGCCTTTTGGCTCTGGAAGAGCCTCTTCTTTTCAGGTGGTTGATGTACTATGGATTACTCTCAATGTACCCTCTTATTTGCCGTGACCATCTGATTCTACCATATGCGGTTCTACTTGCTGTCTTAATCCTCATGTACTATTCACCAGGTGGACGGGGTGCAAGGGAGAGAGGTTCTCAAGATGCTTGGAAAACGTTATTGGTGTCCTCACTTCTTCTATGCTCTCTTGTACTTCAGATCATTTACTTGACTTTGTGGCCTCCAGATAAGTATCCCTTCCTAATTGCTATTCGAGGCCATGATTATGCTGCTTAGCTTCTCACAGTTCATGTTGCTTCATCTTTATTCCAACACGCAGCAGTGGATGTTGTCCAATTGCTCTAGTTGGATGGAGAAGGAAAAGAAAATTCTCTGTTCCCCTCTTCAGAAAATAAGCATCATATTATCCTATCAGCTTCTGTTTATTTTTGGGAATCTGTGGATTACACGAATACAAGCTTGCTTCGGTATTGCCTTGAGACAGGCTTGGGCCCAAGTTGGTTTTCCCTATGATGTATTTAACGAAGCCTTAGGCTGATAGTGGTCCATCCCCTGGCATACCAATTTTGCTAACCCAATGCGGCCATGGTTGGATTTTTCTGATAAGTTGGGTCAGATTGACCTTACATTTGTACCCTGCGTTACTAGACAAGAGTATGGGCTTTCTTTTGGGTCGTCACTTTGGCCCATGTTGTGCCTAAAGCCAGATTAGCTTTTGTGGTTGGCACAAATGAAGACCTGGCTGTTTCGTTTGACTATATCTGAGATGCCAATCTCGGGTGCTGTGATTGGGAGCTTATTGCTGAGAGAGTGATTCTGTGAGTTGTTAGGAGAGAGTGAGAGAGAGAGAGAGAGAGAGTGAGAGAGAGAATCAGTTGTGACTCGGAAGAGTTGAGAGTGTTAATCTTAACAATCAATGCACTCAACTTGATTTGATTTTTTAAAAACGAAAATAGGAAACATTGGTGTAGAACCCTAAAATTTATTAATTTTACGCAAAGGTCCTTATACTCTGATAAAATTATATAAAAAGCCTAAAATCATTAAAAAGCCCTATACATTTAAATTGGGCCTAATGACAAGGCATGAGCCTCTTACGGCTCGGGTCTGGGCACGAAATAGAAAGCCCATAAACTCAAAACTCAAGTCCAAATCTAAATGGGTCATACACTCGATAAGTAGGTCGATCCGTCAACACAAAAAACCTGATTGTGGACTCAATACCCAAGAAGATGGGTGGGGCCCATGAAAGCCTCCTAAGTCCCTTAAACTACTAAATAGAGTGGGACTCTTGAAATCCTTATCTCTAAATGGATAAGCCTTATCAAGATCTCTTAAATCCCTTAAACTACTAAATAGAGTGAGACTCTTGAAATCCTTATCTCTAAATAGATAAGTCTTATCAAGATCTCTTAAATCCCTTAAACTACTAAATAAAGTGGGACTCTTGAAATCCTTATCTCTAAATGGATAAGCCTTATTAAGATCTCTTAAATCCTTTAAACCACTAGATGGAGTAGGATTCTTGAGATCCTTATCTCTAAAAGTCTATAAATAAGAGCCAAAGCTAGAGATTTAGGGATTCAGAAATTCAGAGAGAGAAATTCAGAAGAAGTCAAAGAAGAGAACTCAGAAGCATTCTCTAGCCTTCAAAGAAAAGAAATCAAATCATTCCGGAGAAGACAAAGCTGCAAAGAAGCCAGTTCTCCTCCAAAATCACTTTCTAGCCGATTAAGCGCGAAGCCCGGAAGAAAGGAAAAGCTACATCAACACTTTCAAAGAAGATCGAGATCACGCCTCGGCCCTTATCTTCTACTTTAGAAATTTCTGATTGTTAATCAGAGGATTTCTTGAGAGTTGTACCAAACTGAAAATAAATAAAATATTTTGTTCATCATTATTTCGTTCACGAAATTTTGTGTCGACAAATTTTTGGCACGCCCGGTGGGACACTCTCTACCTTTCATCTTTCAGTCAGCAAACAATTAAGCAACATCAATGGCCCCCAAGAGACCTGTTGTTGCAGCCACCGCCATCCATGGAAAGAGAAACACAACCTCTTCTGCACCTGAATCTACACCAGCTACTAGCGATGATCGGCGAGCAACACGTCATATGACGCAGTCTGGTACCTCTCACTTGGTTGGGGCCCTCTCTCAACATCGCAAGCAACGCGTCTGCAAACCGATGCAAATGGCTAAGACTGCGCGGGTCAGGATGCCTGAGGGTATGTCCTCCAGTCATCCTTCCGATGCACAGTCTAGCGCAGGGTCAACATCCTCCGTGACCTCTCCTTCTCAAGGTCGAGCCTCCAAAGAAGTGCAGAATTAAAATCATTCAAATTCTGAGACACATACCTCCATCAGGTCTGTCATGATGATGGAAGCAGCGACGATTGAAGAGCAGATCGCACAAATGTCTAACGCAATTGCAAATTTAACAAAGGCAGTTGAGGATAAAGATGCCCAGATTGTAGACCTGGTAAGCCGCTTGGAGCAGAATAACCAAGCAGATGAATCCAATCAAGGACCAACAAATCCCCCGGGTTTCAATCTCCGAGGCCCTCGTGAAGCGGAAGAACAAAACAAGGGGTTCACTCTCCAAGGAAATCGCGATGCAGAGGAACAAAACCGGAATGCATCCGGCTCGCGAGATCCCACTCGGGACAGTCACCAAGTTTCAATTGCTTCGCTCTCAGTCCAGCAATTACAAGCAATGATTTCCGATACCATTTGTGCTCAGTACAGGGGTGCGTCACAATCTTCCTTGGTCTATGCCAAGCCATACTCTCAACGCATTGAGCAAATGCGCTTCTCGATAGGATACCAACCGCCAAAGTTTCAACAGTTCGATGGAAAAGGCAATCCAAAACAACACATTGCTCACTTTATCGAGACTTGCAATAATGCCGGCACGTATGGAGACTTCATGGTGAAACAGTTCGTTCGCTCCCTCAAAGGGAATGCGTTCGATTGGTATACCGATCTAGAGTCTGGTTCCATTGACAGTTGGGATCAACTGGAGCGCGAGTTTCTCAACCGCTTCTACAGCACCAGAAGGACAGTGAGCATGGTGGAGCTTGCCGCTATACGACAAGTGAAAGATGAACCTGTTATTGACTACATCGACAAGTGGAGGAATCTTGCTCTTAACTGCAAGGATCGTCTTTCTGAACCATCTGCTATTGAGATGTGCATCCAAGGGATGCACTGGGGGCTTCTTTATATCCTCAAAGGGATTAAGCCTCGTTCTTTTGAAGAATTAGCTACACGGGCTCATGACATGGAGCTCAGTATAGTCGCACATGGAGATCCACGACCGATCGATTCTTTCAAGTCGGAGAAGAAGCAGTGGAACACATCCAAACCCTCCAAAACTAAGGAGGCTATGATCACCACTACTACCACCAAGCCGGTCAAGATCTCGAGCCAAAAGAAGCAGGAACCGCCAAAGGCAGGCACATCTCAAGAAAGAGGGCAAGGCAGGATGACGCTCAAGGAGCTCGAGGCAAAAGAATATCCTTTTCCAGACTCTGAGGTATCTGGCATGCTCGATCAACTGCTAAGTCTAAAGTTGATTGAATTGCCAACCTCTAAACGTCCAGAGGAAGTGGGTCGCGTTGATGACCCAAAATACTGCCGATACCACCAACTGATTAGCCATCCGGTTGGAAAATGTTTCGTCCTCAAAGAGAAGATTATGGACCTAGCTCGACAAGGAAAAATTGAACTTGACTCCTTCAATGATGTGGCAGCCTCGAATATGACGAGTGTTGCCTTCGGGTCTTTCAACCACAGTTTGATTCCACCTTCATCATCTGTAGCAATGTTGTCTTCTCAAGCAATAAAAGCACCATGGCCACCACAAAATTTGAAGCAAGTCACAGCCGGAACTCTTGGCTTTGGTATCCCTCATTCAATATCAGTGGTAGCATCCAGTCAAGGGCAAATTCCATTGTTGCAATTGCAGCAACAACGATGTCTCCCTACAAAAATTGAACGAGAGTCAACAGAAGAATCTTCTCTCATCGATGATGACGGTTGGACATTGGTTACACGACGGCGACGACGTGTGCAACATCCACCACCTCTTTTTCATCAAAGAGCAAAACGGACCAAAAGAAAGACTCGTCCAAGTGTCAAGTCAAAGAAGAAGAAGAAGGTAGTGAAGAAAAAAACATTTAAAGTGTCTCCTGCTGATCCTGAAGAGATTTTTCAGCAGTTTCCTCCTTTGGCAATCACATTTGGCGACTTCATACCAATGTGGTTTCTCCAAAAACAGGAACGAGAGCCGGCTTACTCTGTCGCATGTTACCAAGTCGAATCAGACACATCGGAAAAAGAAGTGAACGATGTACCTGCCAACCAATCATCCCCTTCAATTCATGAAGATGAGCATCCCAAAGGAGAAGATGATGCATCCGACATTGAAGAGACATCAATACACTTGAGTCTTTTTAAGGCCCTACAACTACCGGAAAAGACTCGGCTCAGCCTCGCTCAAGCCTTAACTAATCCCGACAAGTATAAAGAAAAAGACTGGGTTCAAAAGAAGTCGGAGACATGTGCCTCTTACATGGCCACCATTACCTTCGACGACAAAGACCTACAACTTGGTTCTCATCTTCATAACAGGCCGTTGTATGTCACAGGATCCATTAAAGAACACAAAGTTCAGCGCATTCTTCTTGACTGCGGGTCTGCTGTTAATATCATGCCCATCCGCACGATGAGAAAAGTTGGCATCTTTCCAGATCAATTGAGTCGAAGTAGGCTGGTGATCCAAGGCTTTAACCAAGGGGGACAGAGAGCCATCAGAATGGTCCGCTTAAAGCTCACAATCGAAGACTTGGAGTCCGAAGTACTCTTCCATGTCATTGATTGCAAGACATCATACCACTTGCTGCTTGGACGTCCTTGGTTACACGAGACAGGTGTGGTTCCATCTACATGGCATCAATGCTTCAAGTATTACAAGGATGGTATGCAGAGAAAGATTGTTGCTGAGAGTCGACCTTTTGAGAAGACTGAAACACATTTTGCTGATGCTAAGTTCTACACGGAGACTGAAGTCCTCTCGGAAGCACTTCTAACTTCGGTACCATCTTCTAGCAGACTCGACATCAACAAAGGAAAAGAAGCTGAAATTCTTTCATTCCCCAAGTCTCAAAAGGATGAGAAAGCTCAAAAAGTATCAAAAGGAGAGGAAACGAACAAGTCAACGAAGAACTCTACCAATATCTCCAATCCAATCTCAGTGCTTCAATACATTCCGCAATCACATCGAAAGCCGGGACAACTCCCTTTTGTGGCGATGACTAAAGAGACCAACTCTACTTTTTCGAAAGCCAACCTAAACACTTTGCAAGATGAGTTAGTTCTTCCAGTAGCACCGCTCGTCAAATCCACAATTATAAAGCCACCAATTGTAGGATTTGTCGCATCTACAATAAAGTTTGAAGAAGAGGAAGGCATCTCAACCCAAGAAAATTCAGAGGGTTGGTACGGAGCTAAGACAGAAAAGCTCTTCGAAGCAGCTGGATACGGAAAAGGTGAGCCCATACGTTTAGGCGAGCTTCAACCTCTTGACCAAATCCATGGTCTTACAAAGGCGCAGGCCCAACTAGTTCGAAAATGAGAAAAGTTCATTATCAATCGTCAAAGAGTTGGTTCTACACCTCAAACACCAATCAAAATCTCAGTAAAGGAGAAAGTCTCTACTCAACACATTACAGTGCAAGTAGCCAACGATTGTGAAAACAAAGTCCTCTCAGCTTATGCATCTGTCTTTGATCGACTTACCCCACCAATACAAAGTACTTCGGTCTTTGAGCGTTTAGGAGCAACACAAAGTGATACAACCTTAAACTCTCAAGTTCTCCAACGGCGTGAGTCTCCACTCACCCGCTTGGGAGCACAAGGAAAAGAAGACGAACCTGCTCCTCTGAACAAGTCCAAAAGACGACGTAGACATGAGAAAAGGCATGCTAGTCGTAAAGATGTTGGTGACCCACAAAGTGTAATTCCATCGCAAATGAAACGACAAGCAATTTTGGAAGTCTCAACAACAGATGCTTTGACGGTAAAACGACGCATTATCATCTCCACTAACCAAGGAAAACAATCTCAAACAAATCAAGATGAGATGAGCGAGATCGAAGATGTTGCTACCGTCAATCACATTACCATCCAAGAACCTGTCGAAGAAGAGTCATCATCTTCAAAGGATGAACTAGAAAGTGCTCCTCCAGTCTTCGAAGAAGGGGGGCAAGCTACCGTCGACGAGCTCAAACAATTAAACCTTGGTACAGAAGAAGAACTGCGCCCTATCTTTGTCAGTGCACTCTTAAGTCCTGAGGAAGAAGCTGATTACTTCAAGCTACTGCAAGAATACAAAGACGTTTTTGCATGGAGTTACAAGGACATGCCCGGCCTTGATCCCAAAGTAGCAATCCATCACCTAGCTATCAAACATGGCGTTCGCCCCATCAAGCAAGCGCAGCGTCGCTATCGGCCTGAACTGGTTCCACAGATCGAAGCTGAAGTCAACAAGCTGATCGAAGCTGATTTCATCCGAGAAGTGAAGTATCCAAGTTGGATTGCAAATATTGTCCCAGTCAAGAAGAAGAATGGACAAATCCGAGTATGCGTAGATTTTCGCGACCTGAATAATGTATGTCCAAAAGATGACTTTCCATTGCCAATTACGGAGCTCATGGTCGATGCTACAACAGGACACGAAGTCTTATCCTTTATGGATGGTTCATCTGGTTATAACCAAATTCGTATGGATCCAAAGGATGAAGAACTCACAGCCTTTCGTACACCAAAGGGAATTTACTGCTATAAAGTGATGCCGTTTGGACTAAAAAATGCTGGTGCCACTTATCAACGTGCTATGCAAAAGATTTTTGATGATGTCTTGCACACAAAGGTTGAATGCTACGTCGATGACTTGGTGGTAAAATAAAAAAGAAGAGCGGATCATCTTCAAGACCTTCGTGACATTTTCATCAGACTTCGAAGGTACCAATTAAAGATGAACCCTTTAAAGTGTGCATTTGGAGTCACTTCAGGCAAATTCCTCGGGTTTGTTGTCCGACATCGCGGTATTGAGATTGACCAAGCCAAAATCAATGCTATCCACAATATGCCAGAACCTAAGAATATCCACGAGCTTAAAGGCCTCCAAGGTCGTCTCGCCTACATCCGGAGGTTCATCTCAAACCTAGCAGGGCGGTGTCACCCCTTTAACAAGTTGATGAAGAAAGATGCATTGTTCAAATGGGATGATGCTTGTAAGAAAGCTTTCGAAAGCATCAAAGAGTATCTCCTCAAAGCACCGGTTTTAGCAGCGCCTATCCCCAATAAACCACTGATTCTTTACATCAGTGCTCAGGAGCAGTCATTGGGGGCATTATTGGCACAAGAGAATCATGATGGCAAAGAAAATGCGCTCTACTACCTGAGCCGAACTCTGGTGGGGGCAGAATTGAACTATTCACCCATTGAGAAGATATGTCTTGCTCTTATCTTCGCTACAAAGAAGTTGAGGCACTATATGCTGTCACACACAGCCCGACTTATCTCTCAAGCCGATCCACTCAAATACATAATGACGAGACCGGTTCTATCGGGAAGGCTCGCCAAATGGGCACTTCTCCTGTCAGAATTTGAGATCGTTTACATCCCTCAGAAGGCAGTAAAAGGTCAAGCGGTAGCTGACTTCCTCGCAGATCATCCAATCCCAGCTGATTGGGAATTATCTCAAGACTTGCCCGATGAAGAGATCTTCTACACTGATGTAATACCATCATGGAAGATGTTTTTTGATGGTGCTGCAAGAAAGAATGCAGCAGGAGCAGGAGTCGTCTTTGTAACTCCACAAGATGAAGTTCTTCCATTCGCCTTCACGTTGGCAGAGTTATGTTCAAACAATGTGGCCGAATATCAATCCCTCATAATTGGATTGGAACTAGCCCGAGACATGCAGTTGTACCAGCTCAATGTGTATGGAGATTCAAAGCTCGTCATCAACCAGCTCTTGACAGAGTACGACGTCCTCAAGCCTAATTTAATCCCCTACTATCTTTATGCTGCTGAGCTCATAAGTCAGTTCGAAGACATCACTATGTTGCATGTGTCAAGAAATGAGAATAAACAAGCTGATGCTTTGGCCAACCTTGCAGCAACTTTAGCTGTACTTGAAGAAGAAGTGACGACGGTTCCTATCTGTCAGAGATGGGTCATCCCTCACTTGATCCACCATGACATCGCTCAACAAGCAACAAATTTCATTGAAGTGTTCGAGATTGAGGTTGAAGACTGGAGACAACCTCTCATTGAATACCTTCAATATGGAAAATTGCCGAATGATCTCAAGCACAAGACTGAAATTCGTCGTCGTGCGCCCCGATTCCTATACTTCAACAATGAGCTGTATCGTCGCTCTTTCAATGACATCTTGATGAGATGTCTTGGAAATGATGAAGCTAAAGAGGCCCTTGAAGAAACTCATTCAGGTATCTGTGGTGCTCATCAGTCAGGACCAAAGTTGCATGATCGCCTAAAGAGAATGGGATACTATTGGCCAACCATGGTGAAAGACTCGCTCGAGTTTGCCAAAAGATGTCATGCATGTCAAATCCATGGAGACTTCATTCGCCAACCACCCGAGCCGCTTCACCCAACAGTAGCATCTTGGCCCTTTGACAATTGGGGACTTGATGTTGTCGGGTCACTCCCAAAGTCTTCTAAACAACACCTCTACATTCTTGCTGCGACAGACTATTTCTCCAAATGGGCAGAAGCAATCCCTCTCAAAGAAGTCAAGAAAGAGACGGTTGTAGACTTCATCAAAAATAATATTGTCTTCCGCTATGGGGTCCCCCGTTATATAGTAACGGATAACGGAAAACCATTCAAGAATGCCTTGATGGATCAATTTTGTGCGAAGTTCGAAATCAAGCAAAGATGCTCTACAATGTACAATGCGCCAGCAAACGGACTCGCAGAAGCTTTCAATAAAACTCTTTGCAAGCTCGAAGGTTGTTTCCAAGTCGAAAAAGGATTGGCATGAACGGATTGGTGAAGCACTTTGGGCATACCGGACTTCATACCGCACTCCTACACAAGCCACACCTTACTCGCTTGTCTATGGAGTCGAAGCAATACTTCCATTGGAACGCCAAATTCCGTCACTACGGATTGCAATCCAAGAAGGCCTCACAGGTGATGACAATACAAAGCTACGTCTTGCTGAACTCGAAGCTTTGGACGAAAAGAGGTTAGAAGCGCAGCAACGCCTCGAGTGTTATCAAGCTCGCTTGTCTCGAGCTTTCAACAAGAAAGTTCGACCTCGCTCCTTCCAAATAGGTGACTTAGTACTTGCAGTTCGAAGGCCCATCATTCTTTCACATCGATCTGGAGAGAAATTTGATCCAAAGTGGGATGGACCGCATGTGGTGAGAGAAGTCTACACCAACGGCGCTTACCTTCTTTCAACGCCCGATGGAGTTCGTCTTGGCCCTATCAACGGAAAGTTCCTCAAGCAATACTATCCATGATAGAACAATGCTCCTCGATACGAGCCTAAAGTGTCCACAACGCTCCTTGATACGAGCTTAAAGTGTCCACAACGCTCCTTGACGTATGAGCTTAAAATGCATGTCACTCTTGGCTTATACAACCAAAATTGTAAAAGGTTCAATGACTCTTGTTCGCTAGACTGAAAATCTAAAAAGATAGTCTAGGCAAAACTTAGACAAAAAAATAAAAATAAAATCGAACTACGTTAAAGCTTGATCCCACTACGGGTACGTAGGCAGCCTGTAAAGTTACCTCAGGTTCAGCTACCATAAAAAAAAACAGATAAAAAAAAAAAAAAAAGAAAAAAAAGAAAAGAAAGGGAGCACATGCCAAATAAATGGCAGGGGGGTTCTCGGCTGGCCCAGTACATCATGCTACCGAGAGACCTTAGTCTCTCAATCTTCTCTATCTCAGAGGCTACATACTAAACAGGGGCTGCACAGGAAGAGGCAGAAGCAAAGAGCGACCACTCTTAGAGGTCTCTCTCTCCGGCTGTGGCACCTAAAAAAGAGGACAGGCCTCTCGGTTTCCAGGATGGGGTGATAAGAGAGATGTAGGTCTCTCAAATATTCATTCTATACAATCCAAGGATGGCAAAAAAAAAAAAAAAAAACCCATTAGCAGCAAACTGTTGTCTCCAACATACGGGAACCGTACAATGGCATCGCCGACTTAGTCCAGGCCGTTTCGGGCCTTTCGGCACTCGAATGTCTAAAACCCAAACCTGCACAAAAAAACATGGGTGCATTAATGCTGTTCTCTTCCTATTTGTAAGGGGAGGTAACCTGTCTCCTTATCCCATTAGGAATAGGATTCGTGTCTAACCCAAATCAAGATAAACTCCAAATAAATTAAATCCAAATCAAACACTAAATCAAGGGTTACACTAATGTCACTCATAGGTTCCATCATTATACCCTTGAGGGGGCAATTTGTAGAACCCTAAAATTTATTAATTTTACGCAAAGGTCCTTACACTCTGATAAAATTATATAAAAAGCCTAAAATCATTAAAAAGCCCTATACATTTAAATTGGGCCTAATGACAAGGCATGAGTCTCTTACGGCTCGGGTCTGGGCACGAAATAGAAAGCCCATAAACTCAAAACTCAAGTCCAAATCTAAATGGGTCATACACTCGATAAGTAGGTCGATCCGTCAACACAAAAAACCTGATTGTGGACTCAATACCCAAGAAGATGGGTGGGGCCCATGAAAGCCTCCTAAGTCCCTTAAACTACTAAATAGAGTGGGACTCTTGAAATCCTTATCTCTAAATGGATAAGCCTTATCAAGATCTCTTAAATCCCTTAAATTACTAAATAGAGTGGGACTCTTGAAATCCTTATCTCTAAATAGATAAGTCTTATCAAGATCTCTTAAATCCCTTAAACTACTAAATAAAGTGGGACTCTTGAAATCCTTATCTCTAAATGGATAAGCCTTATTAAGATCTCTTAAATCCTTTAAACCACTAGATGGAGTAGGATTCTTGAGATCCTTATCTCTAAAAGTCTATAAATAAGAGCCAAAGCTAGAGATTTAGGGATTCAGAAATTCAGAGAGAGAAATTCAGAAGAAGCCAAAGAAGAGAACTCAGAAGCATTCTCTAGCCTTCAAAGAAAAGAAATCAAATCATTTCGGAGAAGACAAAGTTGCAAAGAAGCCAGTTCTCCTCCAAAATCACTTTCTAGCCGATTAAGCGCGAAGCCCGGAAGAAAGGAAAAGCTACATCAACACTTTCAAAGAAGATCGAGATCACGCCTCGGCCCTTATCTTCTACTTTAGAAATTTCTGATTGTTAATCAGAGGATTTCTTGAGAGTTGTACCAAACTGAAAATAAATAAAATATTTTGTTCATCATTATTTCGTTCACGAAATTTTGTGTCGACAATTGGTACCAGAGAAAAAAAAAAGGGAAAAATTATCCAAGGTATTAAAAAAGTGAGGTCATGAACAGAGAGCAAACGTATGATTCAAATACGCTCCCACGTATTTTTGGTAGGCAACATCTGTAAGCTTATAACCCACCCCCCCTTAACTATTTAGGGAGCTTACAAAGACTAAAGTAAGGTTAGGTGAGCATCGACTCACACTTGTTGAAATCTTGAAACATGAAGTCCTCGACTACGTCAAAGGCTACCCCCTCCCATCAATTATTGCTGAACCTTAGTAACCCAAATCTCCTAACCTGTTACTCACTCCTCTCTAGAGCTTATTTTAACTTTTGTAAATCTCACTCACCACTAGAGAGTTATTTTTGTGTAAAGTCAGTTTTATCACAATTTTTCATATTAAGTAAGGTATGTTTTATCATTTTTCTTTGTAGGATAAAAGATTCATGTAAGATTTGTTAATTATTGGTGATCTTATAATTGAATTTAATTTAGAATTATACATTTAATATATCAATAGTCATCTTATTTATCTTGATTACAAATTTGAATGATGAATGCTTTTTTTTTTCCTTAATAATAGTTCCCTTGTTGATCAAGGAGGGGACAATTCTTCCTCGTTCTCACTTAGTGGACCCTTCAACTCCCATTAACTCATTAGCTTTTATCTTCACCATTTATTTTAAAAAAAATTCTAAAAACTAAGGGGTAGATGATGGATGAATTTTAACCAGAATTAAATGGGAGGAAAAACATGATACGAAATTGTGTGCCAAGACACGTCTCCTCGTGTCACTGACCAAGGAGGTGATTATTTTTCTTCTTTCTTATAGTTTAAAAAGTATAAAAGACATTTGTATCCATAAATAATTTTCGATCCAGAGACACTCTTGACTCATCCTAAATTAAAATTTGATGCAATTTGGTTACTTAGGGTGTGTTTGGAAATTCTACTCACATATAATAAGTTTTTAAAAATAAACTCTAAAGTTTTATACCCAAAAAATAAGTTATTTCCATGCTATTTATTTGTTTAGAGCTTTTCCCTCTACTTTTAAAGTTTCTAAAGGTCTAATAAACTGGTTATCAAACATTCTAAAACCTAAATAAGCTCTGAAACTCAAATAAACTCTTATTATTTAAAGTTATCAAACGCCACATAAGTGCAGGACTAGGCAATTTCTGAGTTGCACTTCCATGCCCTTAGGGTATTTAACTGTTTAATACCTAGAAATCGTGGCTGTTCATCCGGCCAGGATTTCTCCAAGTTTTTTTCTCCAATAGGTTAAATAGGTTATCTCTTGAGAGATCTGTTGGCTTAAAACATTTAAATAAATAACTAGCATGTAATTAAGTGTAAGAATGCGCATATGAACGGTATATCTTTATAATAGACCGATCAGATTTATGGGTATTGTATGATTGGATATATTAGGGGTATGGAAAAAAAATCCTCATTTTTAACCCTGATAATGCATGGATTCTCTTCCATTCAATGACACCTGTCTTTACAGCACACGTGTCGTGCAGTCTCAAATTGGGCGTTTGGGTGGCAGATACAGCCGGTGGGCTCCATGTCGGCGTCATTGGCGGGATATGGAAGCAATTTTTCCGGCCCACTCACCTCTAGTTGCGTAAAGCCGAAAACTACTTGCTTTCCTCGAATTCTCTCAGCATGTTTGCATGCATGCATCTGATGATGCATGATCATGTATGTCATTCATGTATGCATGACCATGACAAATATCCATACTACTTTAAGGGGAGCACAGATTCGTTGGACTGGGGAACGAAGTCAGACAAAACAGTAAAGCTGACCTGGAAAGATATGAACCGTTGATTTTCCAATCAGAATGCGGGACATGAACATCATCACGTGACAGGAGATTTGTTTGTTGTATGATAGTCTTGAGTCTTGAGTAAATGGTCTAACTACCTCATTCACGAATCACATGCGAAGAGCATGTCTGTGTTTATGGGAACGTCCTAAGTTCCGGTAAAGGGTTTTTGCATATCAGCTGCTGCAGCATTCTTTCCCTTTCACAAATACATTGTTATATATAATAATTTTGCAAATTAACTCATTGTTTTCCAACCGTTAGACAATTCCGTTAGACTTTCATCAATATTTGTTAATCAAATGACTATCGTGTCTTTAAGAGACTTCGTAATCTTACAAAATCCATTTAATTCCTCTTGAACTATGGTTGATAAATTTTAGTCTCTACAATTAATTTATTTTAATATTTTCTAAAAATTCAAGATTAACTCTAAGGGTTATTGAATCTTAATCATAGTTAAAAGGAGTTAAAATAGGACACGTTAATTTTTTTCCTTAAAACAAAGGTTAGATGTTTTATCCGTAAGGATTAGTGAATCTTAACCGTAAGTAAAGGGAGTTGAAACTTGAAAAGGACACCTTAATTTTTTTTAAATTTTTATAACAACCAAGGTTATATACTTTAACCCTGAGGGTTAGTGAATCTTAACCACAAGTAAATGGAGTTAAAAGGGATAAGTTAAACTTTTTTTCTAAAAACCATGATTAGATGGTTTTTTACTATAAAGGTTAGTGAATCTTAACCACAATTAAAGGGAGTTAAAATGAGACACATTAAATTATTTCTTTTTAAAACCAAGGTTAAATACTTTAACCCTTAAGGTTATTGTATCCTAACCACAGTTAAAGAGAGTTAAATTGGGACATGTTATTTTTAAAAAAGCCAAAATTAGATGCTTTATCCTTGAGGGTGTGAATCTTAACCACGGTTAAAGGGAGTTAAGATTTGACAAATTAACCATAAGGTTTAGAATTCATTAACCATAGTTCAAACGGTTAAAGAGGTTATGAAATATCTTAAGGTTATAATAGTCATTTTATAAATATATACATTAACCTAGAATTTTAGAAAAATATTTAAAAAATTAGGCATCTCAAATGGGCTCCACCTGAAATCTCAAGAGCATAATTTCGATGGTCTCGGCCTACTGGATCTCAGTAGCAAAGTCCTTTTAAGTAAATAGTCTACCTAACCTTGTTCAGATGGAGGAGTACTGTATGTACTCCCACAGGAACAGTCTCGAAGATCTACTTGATCTTATTCTAAAGTGATTAATATTAGATCTTAACCATTCGATCTATTACATTTCTTTGTGACTAGTACGGACAATACGGAAATTGGGTGTGTCTGCCCTGTATATACATGTAAGAGTGAGGTTGGTGGATCCCCACTTTGAGTACGTTTTCAGTTTGTGCGCCCGCAAATAGTGCTCCACTTGCATCAACTGGGCATACATGAGTGAAAAGCAAAAATGGTACAATACACTGACCTTAAGGATTGGCGAAATTTCATAGACCTCCTATCTTCTTTCGGAAATTACAATGTCCTCCTCAATGAGGCTCATCAGGTTAACAAATTATACGCTTTTACAATTTTAGTCATGTTGCCTGAGGAGACCAGTCCCAATCATGCTCATGAGGTTAACAAATGATGCTCTTTTACAATTTTATTCATGTTGCTTGACGAAACCAGTCGTTACGGCTTGATTTGAAAGCTAACAGAAGAAAAACAATAACGTCCTAAACATTTAACGGAAATGTCTAGAAAAAATAAATAAATAAATAATATTAATTTTAGATTAATTATGCTTAACAATAGTTAAAGGGGCTCCACAAGCAGTTATATATTTCTTTTAACACCCACTAACTATGGTTAAGATTTACTCACCCTAGGATTCATCCATCTAACCTTGATTTTTTTAGAAAAAAAACATAATTTTAAGTAGATTATGCTCAACCACAATTAAAAGGGGCTTTACAAGCTGCCACATGTCTCTTTTAACACTCACTAACTATTGTTAAGATTCACTCACCCTTAGGATTCATCCATCTAACCTTGATTTTAAGAAAAATAAATAAAAATATAAACCTAATGTCAATTATGTTTTACCACAATTAAAGGATCTATATAAGCCGTCATGTATCCCTTTTAATACCCACTAACTATGGTTAAGAATCACTCACGACTAAAGTTCAACTATCTAACATTGGTTTTTAGGAAAAAAAATAAATTAATAATAATAATATATATATATATATACACAATTAAGCTTAGCTTTGGAAACATATATTAACCTTAAGTTTATACCTTTTTTTTTTTTTTAGAGAGCTAGGACCAGATATCATTTACCTACATTAGTAGAGTCCGCCGGTCAGAAGTTAGCGGGGTAGTGGAGCTCTTGCAACCTTAAGTTTATACTTACCAAACCCAATTATCATTTCTTTTATTGTATTAATTGACTTTGTCTTTACAAAGGTAATTTAGACTTTTTAAATATTTAAATTATGATATCATCAAAATTCATCCATGTAAGTAACGACAAACTAACGGAATGAGATATCTGTTACAAACAACTGAAATTAAAGGGAGGGCAATATAATTTCAGCAACAAGAGGGGAGACTTCTAAAATTACACCAAATCTCAGGAGAGGTCAGTGTAATTTACCCAAATAATAAAATAAAAAAGGTAAATTCAGCTTAAGTGTTTTTATTTGGGGGTACAAGTTAGGTTGCAAGCTCTGTTAGAATATTAGTATATGTTCTTGGTTAGTGGGTTGTGGCCTTGTGGGTGAATGCCAGTATTTTAGTTAAGAGGTTGGATATTACAACCATCGCCGGCCCCTTGGGACTCGATCCCGGAACATCCTTCCCTTTGGGGGAGACACACTACCACGACAAGCCCAAGGTGTATCTATGTTTACTAACATACCTAGTGTGGTAGTGGGGGTACACGAAATTCGCGTGTCTATTTGGAACACACAAAATGGATTCATCCTCATTCTTGACCACAATCACTTGTACTGTTATTTTTCTGATCAGAATGTGGTTAGGCCTAGGGCTGTACATTTGGCCAAACTAGTCCACATAACTCATCCCAAATTAAGGCTGGTGAGGCTTAGGTTTCATGGATTTGGGTTGGGATTGCGTTCTATCTTAATTTTGGGTTGGATTTGGAAAAACCTTAATAACGACCAATTAACCTAACTCGGCCCGAAATTTAACATTCTCTATTTTATACCCGAATTGTTCTATACATAATGAAACCCCTCGCCAGTCAGTCTTGCATCCAAAATACAAAGATGGGTTAAAGTTTCGTTTCTATTTTTACTCTTTCTCTACCTCTTCGATTTCTACAGTTAGATCTACTTTCTCCACTTGTTTCTATAATTGGATATACTCTCATTATTTCTTTACCATTTAATTTCTACAAGTAAAGAAAGATTGATAGAGTTACGTAGTAAGAGATTATCAAGTGAAATCCTACACTTTCCATTTGCAGAAGCTAAATTTCAGTTTTAATCTCTTGTTTAAATTTCATTGTATGTTTTATGTTACCCTACTGCATTACAAATATAAATTTTAATATTGAATTGAGCATTGGCTAACCCCGAACTCAATCCAAACTTATAATAACGTACATGGACTAAACTTGAGTTCCATACAGAAGAATGAGTTTGGGTTGAGAGTTGAGAATAAATAAAACGGGTTGAGTTCAAACTGGTTTCAGGCTTCATCCCAGCCCAATCTGTCCATTGTACACCCCTAGTTAGGTGCAACCCCACTTAACATTGGTTAAGAAGGGTTAATGATTTAGAGCGCTGATTAGGAGCTTAGAAGCAAGGCTAAACATGGTGGTCCTATGATCCTATCAACAGGGAATGGATCCCGATCACTCACATAAGCAGACATACTGCCACCAGCATAAGGGGTCGGTCTGTGTGGTATTTTATTTTTGGTAAAACAGCCAACAAAGTGTTGGATTTATTTCATAAATCCCTACATAAGTTAGACAAATAAACAATTGAATAATAAATATATATAACTGAATCCTGTAAGTTGAGAGGCGTTTGAAAGAGTCTTTCTTGAAGATAGGCAAAGCCTCCCTGTGCAAGGGAAAAGCAGCCCTATTTCTGGGATACAACTCAACACGGATTCAACCGACCAATTCTTACGAGTTTGTACTACTCGACGGATTGTAGTGCACCAAACCTCTTTTAGAGTATGCCCGAAAAATTAATTTAAAATCCATTAAATTAAAACTCATAATAGATTAATTGAGTATATGAAAAATTCATTTCAAAAAAACAATTAATCTACAACATGAAACATGATTTTTAATCCAAAAAATCATTATAGAAATCAGTGGAATTAATTCAACAATTTGTTTAATTAAAATCTTCATTTAATTGAGATTCAATTAAATCAAAGTTAAATACATTTATTTAACTTAACAAAAACCGATTAAACCATTAATCTGTTTTAATCCAAAGTCTAGTCCAACCATAGAGTTTTCTGTCATGATTTGGGCAGCATAACGGTATATGGAGTGAAATAGTCCAATTGGTTGAGTCTGTTTAATTCATCTCAATTCGATCAGTCAAGTTGGTTTAGTCCATAGACCAACCAGTTAGACTATCTGTTAGAGGGGTCCATTAGGAAGTATTAGGCAGTCTGAATTGACTATATCATTTCAATCTGTCAAATTGGTTCAGTCTGAAGACTAACCGGTTAGACTAATCTGTTCAAGTAAGTTAATCATATAGACTACCAAAGATGTCAACCATTTCGGGTTGGCCAACATGATTGGGCTACATGTAGCACCAATCTGTGATTAACCATTTTTGGAATCACACATTGTTCTGCTCAATTGGATCTAGTTCAATCTGAACAACGAACGGGCCTACCGGTTCGACCTTCTCTAGTTGGACTGTGTATGGAGGTCTTCTTCCTCCTTAGACTGGTCTGTCTTCTTTCTCTGGACGGACTGAAACTATGGTTATAGGCTCTCTGCAATCCGGCAAAGTTTCTGGGCTTTCTATTTAGTCTGGTATATTTGAGCATTCTCAAGCCCTCCTTATATAGAGTCCCAAGTGGTATGATACCTTTTCGTTGGGTTATAACCACCCAAACTACCTATGGTTCAAATTCATTGGATCTAACCGCTCCAACTGCTACCCGATGGGTTGTATGGATAACCTAGGCCTGTCAACCCACATGGGTTAGACGAACCGACCTAGATCCATATGGATCACACCTACACGACCTACCACGTCTCTCTGGGAGCACACGATCTTGATCCATCTAATCGACGGCCCCGATTTGATCAGACAAAAGAAGAAGTGATCAATTGTAACTAACGAGCGAAGTGCAAAGTATGCCTCATAGCGCCTAAAGCCCATTGCACGAGCACGTCGTTCGCTACGCGAGCGCAACTAGCGTGTCGAAGATAAGGTCCAAAGTCAATGAAAAATAATAGTTTCCTACACTTTAAGGAGTCTCCTACACCACAAAATTACAATCTAGAAGAGTTTTAAAACATTTATAAGAAAGAAACTTTCTTCTACTTCTCTGATGTGGGACTAGGTTTTCAAAGAAAAAACACACTAGTGAATTAAGCTTGTCTCATAAGGAGACCAAACTTCAAGTTACCTCAAAAGCAAAGACACCTTACTTTTGAATTAAAATAGAGATTTTTTCAAACAAAATTAACAAACAGTAGGAACTAAAACATAATATTTAAAATCTTTTGAGCTAACTTTTAAACAATTTAAAATTAGATTCAACACAAAGCTTAGAAAAATAAAAGTTACATTTGGACCGTTTTTCGGAACATGAAATATTTCATGGTTGATATATACTTTTAAAACGGTTTTAAAAATTGTTTGTAAGTTATTTGTTTTAAAAATATTTTTGGATCCACAATTTTTTTTGTGAGACTCAAGGACGTGACCATCATATAAAATATAAATTATGCCTAACCGACTTTTTGTGCTGTATCCTCCATAACCCGCAAGATAAATAAAAGAATATTTTTCATAAATATAAAACAAGTCATATTTAATTCATGAAAAAATTATATTTTTTATAAACAATTTTTTTTTTATTCTCACTCAAGTGTGTTTTTGCTAAATCTGTATTAAAGAAACATCTTTATTACTATTATAATGGGAGAGGCAGGCGTAGTCTCATTTTTCCAAAATTCCCAAACTACCCTAATGTAAATCAAAACTTTGATTTAATGTTTTACTTTAATTTCCAAACTGTCCCCTGCTCATAGACAACTGTTGGGAGAGTTGAATCGCATTTGTGGGTTAACAAGTGTTCCTTTTAACTCCTATTAACTATGGTTAACTCCTTCCCCTCGCTCTCACGTGCATCACTCGTGCCACCCACTAGTTTTTATAAATAATAATTCAAACAATTACTTAAAAGATCCCGTATCTTTAAAAACATGACAAATTCGGATTCTGGATACTATCCTTAGTGTTAATAGCAAGACTTTTAATGGCGTCTTTAACCTACAAAAGTCTTCTTGAACTACAAATTAGTCACTACCAAAAAAAAAAAAAAGACCATTAAATACTTTTAGCGATGTGATAGATTTCTATCGGCTTCTACAGTGTATGTGGATCACATGCTGTATTAATTTGGACGTGAAATCAATAGGCACAACTAAGATATAGTAGACCCTCTTCGAATTAATAATCTTAATGGAAAAATAATATTATTTATAAGAAAATATTATACATAATAATCACTATATTAATCCATCAAAAATTATATTTTCATAATTTTTTTTGAATGTATTATCTTTTCCATATAAATTTCATGTACATACAAATGTATAAGACTAAGTATGTGATAATTTAAGCTTGATAAAGTTAACCTTTTTAAAGAGAAGAAAAAATATCATTTATTTTGGGAAGAGATAATTCCTTTTGAACTCCATTTTTCATGGAATTCTTGATTTAACTTCTGCTAATTATTTTGAAGTTCTCCTATATTTATTTTTTTAGTTTTTTTTTTAACTAAATAATCTAGAACTTGTTATTATGTATATAATAATTTATTATACATAGCCAAAATATCTATAATAATTTTATCTCTTTCTTTTCCTGATACCTAAACGATACCTAAACCATCATAAGGTATTTATAAAATTCATATAATTCTGTATTAATATAGTATAAAAACCTCTCTTATAATTAATAATATACTAGAACTTTCTTAAAAAATTATTAAATAGCAAATATAAAAGATTATTAATTATACATTATATTCTAAGTTGGTTCCTTACAAATTTAATAATTATTAGAGATTATTAAGTTATAAAATATTAATTATAAGAGGGCCTCCTGTATATATTAATATACGCTGCGTTTGCTAGCAAAAGGGGTGGCAATTCAGGCAGATACATTATACATCATCCTATTTCAAGAACCAGAGGCCTTCTACAGCCAGCATATGTGCTATGTCAGTATATTCTCTAGATACATAGATAAAGGAGATTTAATCAAAGCTTCTGGATGTCCAAAATCAGTTAAAAGGAGTGGCAATTCAGGCCGATACATTATACATCATCCTGTTTCAAGAACCAGAGGCCTTCTACAGCTACCATATGTGCTATGATAGTATATTCTCTAGATACATAGATAAAGGAGATTTAATCAAAGCTTCTGGATGTCCCAAATCAGTTATGAAATTCCTTGGGACCAAAGCTCTAGTCATGGCTGCAAAATGCAGTGATGTGTGGCAGAGGGCATTTTGCACATAAAATAATTCTTATACTAGCCATCCAAAACTATGCACCATTTTGAGCATAAAAACGTTTCCTTAACCATACAGAATCTAAAACCTATTTCGGTGTATAAGAAAATATCAAAAATAATTTTATTTTATCTACACGGGTGAGACTTTTTTTTTTCCAATAACAATTTTAGAAATAGTTATCACTTGAGTAATTGTAAATGTCGGTTTTGTAGTTAGCCAATGTGAAGAATGGAACCCCGGGGGGTATAGCTCAATGACCGAAGGACGAACTGTAAACCCGGAGGTCTCGAGGTCGATTCCTAGGCTCCCCTCAATATCGGTTGTATGGCGTGCGGTTTATTAAAAAAAAAATGAAGAATGAAAATGGGGTGTAAGCGATTATGAAAATGGGCATAGAAAGATAACGAGATTATTTTGTGTGTACAACTTGGCACACTGATCTTGCATAGTTGTGTTGTGTGCCTAGGGCTGTAACAGAGCGGATATTGTTTTATTTGTATCCAATTCAATTAATCCTACCTACTATCCGAATTTGGTCCGTTTTCGATGGATGGTAAATTTAAACTACCGAATTCAAATTTGATAAACTAGTTGAATTCGAATAATATCTGAATTCAACCGATTGAATTCAAATGCTTGAATTCAGATACTATTTGAATTCGACTGATTATCCTGATATCTGAATTCAAATATCGGAATTCGGATAATATCTTAATTCGGCCTAAATACTATCTGATTGAATAATGTCCGATTACAATCTGATTCAATTACTTTCCAAATTTGAATACTATTTAGCTAATTTATTTACATTATAGAATTGTCACCTGTATAGAGTTCAAATAAAATATATTATAACATAGATGAGCACCACTAATGGAAATCAAATACCATAGATTAGAGACTTGCACTTCCCCTCGTCCTCAAATTACATGTATTATATATAACATAATAAATTTAAAATTAGAAACAATAATTTTATCCCATATTACAACAATTGAGAAAGGGGATAAAGATTGTTAACATAGATGTGCACCACTAATGGAAACATCTGCAAGAGATTGTTGTGATGGAAGCATCTGCAGGCAAGAAGTATTCCAGCGTTATGAAATCCCGAAGGGTGAAATAAATGCAAACCCCAAAACCGAAAACCAAATAAAATGATCAACATGGACTTAACCCAAGAAAAAAAACACCACTAAAAGTAATAGTAAATAATAAAAAATTAAAATCTCATATACTTACCAAACAAAAATTTAAGAAAATGAAGGGGTGGGGATCCTTGAAGGGTTCGGCGAAGACAAATACGAAGACTTTTTAATAGAGATTACATTGAATTTTTACCTCTAATAAAATGAAGGATTTTCAAGAAAAGCGAGGACAAAGATGAAACCCTAAATAACACCAATGTCCTACCAGCGAAGATGAAGACAAACTCATAAACTTACCAAACAAAAATGAAGAAGAAACCCTAAATATAAACTTGTTTTGTATAGACATTAAGAAAATTAAGATAAAGAAAGTCAAGAATTTTTTCCTTTGATGAAAGCTTCAAGTCCAACAGTGAACGGCGAGGTACATATTACTTTGGCTCAAGCTTCAACAATGAATGGTGATCCAACAATGAATGGTGAAATCTTCATGTCCAAGAGGGCTAGAGTTGTCGTCGTCGAAGACGAAGAGGGCTAGAGTATAGAGAGTTGGGGTCGAGTGCTTACTTTAGGATTTTCTTTAGGTATGTATAATATAATTGTTATGCTTTTACAAAATTTCCTCCTCGGGTATGAGAATTGCACATAGAACCTAAACTTTTGTGATAGCCTTAAAACTCTAGAGGGACATATTTGCGATTAAATATGTGTTGATTTTGATTTTAAATTGTTTTAAATTAATAAAAACCGGATCATTAGGATCCGGGGTTTTGATTTTAATCATGGACTAAAACCCCCATTAATTTAATCTTTGTTTAGGTTGGGTGTTTAATCTCTTGAAAGAGAGAAAACACACTTTTAGTGCATTTCTCTTAGTTCTTTAGTCCCACATCGGAAAAGTAAAGAAAATCTAAAGAGTTTATTTACCCCCTTAGTTGCTTAGTTGTCAACAACTAATAGTGAGGTGTAGACTTTGACCCACCAATTCCTTTAGACGGTAACTAGGGTGCGCGAGCTGCGCTCGCAGCGAGCGCACGGGTGCGGGTGGGGTGCGGTGCGGGCTTTGGGCGCACTTTGCACTTCGCTTGGGTCGCTATTTCTTTTGAGTAAATCTGAGCCGTTGATCTAATCTCAACCGTAGATCTAGGTTGACCTTGATCGGATGATCGGTGTGGTTGATCAGAGCCGTCTGATCAAGTCTCAGGCTAGGTCTAATCTGAACCGTTGGATCTGGGTGTGTGAGATCCGAGGACACACATGGGTGTGTTAGGTGGATCAGATCCATCAGATCTAATGAGTGCCTGGGTCAGTGGGCGCAGGCCCATGATGGGTTGCTCTGACCAAGGCCTGACCTTGTGTGCCATGTGGCCTGCCTGGTGCAGGAGGGCCTAGCCAGGTGGTTGAGCCCATGCGCATGCAAGGGGACCTGGGTCCTCTATATATAGAGAGGCTTGGGAAGGGTTTGGGAGTTGTTGGAACTCAGACCAGTGAGCCAGACTAGAGCTTGATCCGTGGAGATTAGCCTGATCCGTGGCCCAGATCACGGAGCACAGAGACCAGTGAGTCTGATCCGTGAGCGCAGACCACGGAGCCTACAGTCCAGTGAGCCACCAGACCAGAGTAGGTGCACCCTGGTCCAGTCTACTCCGAGTAGCCATGGTCCATCAGGATGACTCCGTACCAGGGACCTCTTAGGAGGACCCTAACTTTGGAGCTCTCCATTAATGGTGGTCCTTGAGCTCGATGGAGAAGATGGTGACCCTGACCCATCATCCAGAGGCCCAGAACCCAGAACCAGACCCAGCAGGTTGTCCGGATCGATCCAGATCCATGGATACCAAGAAATGGACAGTGTGTCCAGCTCCTGATGAGGTTGCAGAATGCCTTCGGGCTTCTCAACCGTCCATACTGTTCAGATACCCGATCTGGGATTCCAGATCGAGTAGAACAGTGGATCAGTCTGTCATGGACTGAACCATCTTAGTGACCATCCGATTTCGGGTGATCCTACCATATCCACATGATGGACCCAATCAGGGGTATCTTGTGGAATGGGTTAATCTGGACAAGTCTGTTATTGTACCCAAACATAACCCGAACTAATAAAATTAGATTAAGTGTAATCTTGTCACCAAACAGACTTGGATTAAGTTAAAATGGATTAACTTAAAATCTGTAAACAAACGGGACTTAAGACAGAATTGATTCTGGCCAAACCAGAAACAGTTTCTGTGCAGAATTGATTCTGGACAGATTTAGATTCTGTAACCAAACATAATAGGTGCATACCTAAACTGGAATAGGTTAAAACAGGATTAGACCAAATCAGAGTGGACCTAACCCTGTAACCAAACAAACCCTTAAACCCTAAGGGGTAGAATGGTAATTTTGAATTTTGTCCAATTAATAAGATTATCTTTTACTGTAAATCTGATGGGACTTTAGGACATTTGGATAACTAGGCAAACCCTAATTAAATAGATATGCATATATTTATATAAATTTTTTGAAGGGCATCCTAAAGGAAGATCAGTACTCCGTCTTCTACCGAGTAGTGCAAACTCGTTGGGAAGACCGGAGAGAATCCGAGCTGAATTGTATCCCGGAGATAGAGCTGTCATATCCCTTGCACATGGGAGGCTTCGACTATCTTCAAGAAAGACTCTCTTGTAGCGCCTCTCAGCGAAGCGATTCTCTACCATAATTAATTGTTTATTTAACTGCATTTATTATCTATCTGTATTTGCTAAGTGGCTATGTGTGCAGGAATTTAGCCCAATTACACCAACAATATGCATACCTATTTAATTGCTTCGGATATTTTAATGGAGCCCATAGTCCACTATTCATATTCTCTATATTTATAAATGGATATTTTAAAAGATATGCTGCTTGACGGATACCTATTGGATAAATATCCGCATAATGGAATACAGATTCAAATAATTATTGAATAGTTAACGTTCCTAAGTGAGCCCTTATTATTTAGAGTGCCCGGTTACATGAGTGCTATGATTTGTAACAATTTCTTCATTAAGTGCCGATTACACACAGATTGTACTAACTATTCCGTAACAACGGACATCATTTGCCTTGGTTGTTGGGATTCAAGAATAACTAGTAAAAGCCCGTGCGATGCACAAAAATGTTAAATGAAAAAAAAAGGTATGATAATATTGAAAGACATAATAGAAGATATTTAATAATTAATAACAAAATTGTTTCCTCTAAAAAAACTTGTTTTAGTTGCCTTCAAAATTAAATCGTATAGCAAGGAGCCAGGAAAAAAAAGTACATAACAATATTAAAAGACTTGCTTCGACAATAATATAGTTGTTCCAAAAAAAAAAAAATAGTAGTATTCAAAAAAAAAAAAATTCACCTTTTATTCCCTAATTCATAATTAAAACTTCCCCAAGCATCTATTTCCTTAGATCAAACACCATCAAATAAAAAATAAAAAATAAAGATATGATCTAATACAATATCGATTATTCCAACCACAATCCAATTCTAAAATTCCTCAAATTTTGAACTAGGATCCTAAATAAATAATTATAGAGGATGAATAAGGAAAAGAAGACACAAGAGGATGAATTTTTGTTACATCAACCATGAAGTCTACTCATCTAAGCCATGACTTAAATGAGTAAGCAGCAAACATCTGCCAAGAATGAGGCTGGTACTTCCAGTTAAAAAAATACATGGTTGTTCATTTACTGTATATTCTGATACTCAAAAGAGGAAAGTTATTATCATCCCCTTTTTTTTAATGTTTAGTTGAAGACTTTAACATCAGCACGTTGTCTAAACAAATTCCACCTATCCAACCACATCCATCACAGAGTCCATCTCTAGCATTGCAACCTCATCCTCAACAAAGAGAGTACACAAAAAAAATAAAAAAATAAAAAGAGCATCCGCTTGCTTCTAGTAAAACTAACCTGGGCAAATATGTTAAGAAAGCAGTATAAATATGCAGAAAATAAGAAAGAGAAAAAGAAAAAAAAAACCTTGCCTGCATTGATGGTTATTTCCCCTTATTAGAGCATATATACGTTTTCCATCTCCCCATATCCATCTACAAATAGAGTCCAACTTGCCTCCAACGACCCCTAGCTTAACATGGTCTCCTGTATAAATCCCCAGCTTTGGAACTTATCATAGAAAAATATCCTGATTTGTGGATGATTTCTCCTTTCACATACTTTAACAGAGAATGAGAATCCGTTTGGGCTTTTGGGTTTCTTCCTTAAAGATGAGAGAGAGGGGGAGATAAACATATACGTTTGTTTTAAGAGATTCATTGCATCTTTAGGAGTAGTGGAACGTTGCATCTCTAATTACCTGTTACAAAAATAAGTAGTAACCTAAAGACACCCTTTCAACCTTTTATAACTCCAAAATTTATTGGATTACATCCAATAATGTCTCTTCTCTAAAACGAATACCTATCATCACCGGCATAACCATAAAAAAGATAATGTCTCCTCTCTAAAAAGAATACTCTTTGAAATATTCATCATCTTTTCTACAGCCGCCACGTGTCCTCAAACCTTTCTAGAGCCACCACATATCCACCTATCTGATTGGGTTTCATAGGTAGTAATAGCATGTTAAACCTAAACAAGATTATTCCAATCCTAGAACTAAACCATGCAATTAATTTTCTAGAATTCATAACCAAAAAAGATAGGGTGTAACACCCCAAAATACCCCCTATGAGATAGGATACTTTAGCGACATGACTTAACCTTAAATCAACCTGCAAAGAGTATACAAGGCAAGCTAAACAGTGAATTAAAAATTTCTTTAAAATAAATGTAATTCCAAGTGTCAACATAGACAATGACTGGATAAAATACAATAATCACGAGGGTGCAAATGCTTAAGTTACCCACTCAAGCTCGCATGAAAAATTTCCAAAATGAAATCCCAAAATACAGGTCCCTCTCTCTCTCACTCATCCCAACCATTGGCTACATGCCAAGATTTCCTAATATCTAGGTAACCATCTGAATGACCTCTTGCTCACCCTGAGCTGCCTCGATCCAAGAAATCGGTGTACATATGTCGTATAGTGTACCTGCCGACATAAAAATACGGCTGAATATGGAATACTCAGCGAGTACAAGCTATTAGCTAACAATAGTAATAACATTAATATGTCATATATGATACAGTTCAGCAAAAAGATACATAATCAGAGTGCGGAAGCTAAAAGAAATAATAATGTAAAGTAAATTATGAACAACATATTTAACTCATGCATTGTAAACTTGTACTAAAAAGTCATGACTTGTTCTTGAAAAGACTTTTTGTTGTTTCCAAAACTTGTTTGCCGTATTTACAACTTATTCTTGTCTTGTTCTTGTATCGTGGGAATTACGCATGCCTTGTTTTGTTCTTGTTTAACTAGTACCCAAACTATGAAATAGACGGACATACTAGGTTCTTGTTATTCTTGCTTATCATGTTTAACTACTATCCGAACTATGAAATGGACGGACGTACTAGGCTCTTGTCTTGCTTGACTAATGCCCGGACTATAATGGAACGGAACACATTAGTCTCATGTCTTGTTTAACTAGTACCCGAACTATGACTTGGACGGTCATACTAGCTCTTGCTTTACTTTGCTAATGCCCGGACTATAATGGAACGGAACACATTAGCCTCATGTCTTTTTTAACTAGTACCCGAACTATGACTTGAACGGTCATACTAGCTCTTGCTTTACTTTGCTAATGCCCGGACTATAATGGAACGCAACACATTAGCCTCAAGTCTTGTTTAACTAGTACCCGAACTATGACTTGGACGGTCATACTAGCTCTTGCTTTACTTTGCTAATGCCCGGACTATAATGGAACGCAACACATTAGCCTCATGTTTTGTTTAACTAGTACCCGAACTATGACTTGGACGGTCATACTAGCTCTTGCCTTACTTTGCTAATGCCCGGACTATAATGGGACGGAACACATTAGCATCTTGCTTACTAATGCCCGGACTATGATTGAACGGAACACATTAGTATCCTTGTTTACTACTGTCCGGACTATGATTGAACGGAACACATTAGTAATTTTACTTGCTTAGCTAATGCCCGGACTATGATGAAACGGAACACATTAGCCTCATGTTATTCTTGCTTTCTTATCTTGCTTAACTTGTGAGCCAGGTATGACATATCCTAGGGATATGCCCTACCCTTGATATTCATATTTGTTTCACCATTCACGTTTCTTGTTCTTGGTTCTTTTTTTTCATACACTTATACACAAAGACTTGATTCATTCATGCATGTGTACTTGTGTGTGACCCTTGGTGATATCATGTTGACATGAGACAATAAAGCATAATAGCATCACTTATATTTTCCTAGACATGAGGGACTTCATCAACTCAAATAGAGCATTTGAAGGAACATATATTATATTTAATCAAAAACTACCCAATTGGGGAAAACCCTAAATCATGATACCATGGTCTTGATTTGGTTCACTCTATTCCTCTTGTGTGCTTATGCGTGGTAATCATGATGATATGTACAAATCAAGAGGTAGCATGTAACATTTAAATTCCTTCCATAGACATGTGAGGAAATAGGTAACTTATGTAGGGCATTTAGTCAAATTCACTCATTAGGAAAAATCATATGAATCATGCATGCATAGTCTTGATTTAATACCTTAAATTCTCATTTAGACATTTTATCAAACACTTGGTATATAACTTATTTAGACCCATTTATTTGAGTTCTTAGTTCATGCATTTCATCAACAATTCACGTGTATTTGTTATGTGTAAAATGCCCATCCTTCATTTTCCATCACACCACACATTACAACATATGACATCCAATCGATTCCACATCCAACATTCCACATCCCATTCACCACTTAATTATTTTGTATAAATTAGGGCATTATTAGTTGAATGTAGAAATTTGGGTTTACACAAGCTCCAACCATTCTCAATTTAAGAAAACTAGGTTATTACTAAGTGAGCTAGTGAGGGTGTACTAACCTTGAAGATCAATGCTTGATCTTGAAGAAACCTTGTTTTGGAATCTCCTTGCTTGAGGAAGAACACCACTTGAAGATGGAAGAGTCCTTGCTAGGTGAGGAAGACCCACCTTGATTTGGGCTTCACTTGATCTCCACAAAACCCCTCTTGGATATCCCCAATCTTCCTTCCCTTTCTCCCTCTCAATCCCTCTCTAGGTTTAGGTTCCCTCAAAACCCCCAAAAACTCGGTTTTAAGAGCCAACTGGGCGCGAGTGCGATCGATTGCACCTTTGGTGCGATCTATTGCACTTGGACCCGAAGGGAAATCAAAAAACTCACCTGAATGCGATCGATCGCAGAAATCTGCGATAGATCGCACCATTTTGCGATTCAAAAATCCAAATTTTAAGTTTTAAAAGGTCAAAATGGGCCCACAAGTGGACCGATCTGCAATTTCAGCAGAAAAAATCGAAAAACCCACTTTTGAATTAGCTTAGACTCAAAATATGGAAAAACATTAAACATGAACCTCGAAGAAGATTCTAATACGGTTCTAATGGTTTAAGAATCACTCAATTCTGATAAGGGGTGAAACAACTAGACTACTCTCAAGTTTGAGGGATGTTCAGACATTCCTCTAGACCATTGGTTTATTTCCATATTCCATCTACCTTGAATCCAACCCCTACTCCATTCTTATAACTCACAATCTTAGGTTCTTAAATCAACTAAGGTAACCCATGGGCACAACCCTACTCACATGAACAGTGCATGAGAAAAATTCGGGGCTCTACATAGGGATTGAAAGAGATAATCTTATACATTTTGCTAGTATTTCCCTATTCCCTTCTTGGTATGATGTTAGGCATTTCGTACTGCGATTGAGATGATGAGAGAAGTCTTCTTTTTTCTCCTTAGGTCTGATTCAATGAGGCTTCTAAAATGATGTAAGAGGGACTTCCTCTTTCTTTATATACCATTGGAAACCTACTCATCATAAGATCCAAGAATTGAAAGGAATCACACCAAAGACCTAACGGTCGCCAACCCTGACCATCTTGTTAGCTTTAATAACACTTAAGGGTCTCTGTTTAGGAATTGTATTTTGTTCATAATCCAAGATTTTATAATTTTGTTTTAATAATATAATTATACATGCATTTTTGTGTGTATATATATATATATATATATATATATATATATATATATATATTTTGGTGTTAACATCATTTACCTACGTTAGTTGGGTCTGTCAGATGTTAGTTTGGGCATTAGAGCTCTTGCGACTCATACCTAGGTAGGGATTGATCCCCAGACCTCCCTTTACTAAAGGCCACACCCCTACACACATCAGACCTAAAATAACCGCTAGGGCTAGGGTGCCACTTTATGTAAAGATTAAGGGTACACATTGTATGATATTTGGTATATACAATTATAATTATATATTAAGAACATATAATTAAGTAGTCTGGCCTGGACTTTAGGTCTATATTAGGGCCTTTTTTGGGGCCACGCAGCCGGGCCATATCGACACCCTTGTTTTCACTCTCATTGCATATTTGGGATGGACTAGACCACTGTTGGGCTCTAAGGTTGAAGGATGGCCTGGGCTGGGTCAGATTGGTACGTTTCTTCCGTTCCAAGAAAAGAGATAAATGCAGAAGTAAGGAGTCTCGGGCAGTAAAACTGTCGTTCCCTCCTTATTTTGGTAACTTCATATAAATCTAGTTGTCAGTTGTCATCACTGCAGTGGCACTATTGTAAAATCTGATTAAATCGAGGTTCTTTTAAAGAAAAAAAACAAGAGCAGTAAAGAAACTGTCCAACAAGTCGTCGCGAGTCGAGCTTTGCCGCAACGCAAATTGCTGCTCCGTATGCAATAATAATTCGAGAACTGCCACGTCATAAAAAATATTTAAGGAAAAGAATAAAAAAAGATATGTGGGATAACTTAAATTCTAATTTGGGTGATTGCATCCTGGGGCTGCAATGTACATCGCTGCCAAGTTCTACTCACAATTGGCTGACTCGCTCGGGGACATGCGTTTCATAATTGGAAACCATGATGGGCATGCATGGGTATGGATTGGTCATGCATCATTCATAACTTGCCAGCTCATCAGCATTTCATCCTATATATATTGTCTAATTGAAAGTCCTTAATACGTTTGACCGCTTGGGAAAAAGGTGAAGAAAAAGAGAGTGATAAACAAAGCGAGAGATTAAAGAGTCCTGAACGAAGAAGAAGAAGAAGAAGAAGAGAGAAGAGATTAACATAGAAGGGGAAGACGAGTATCAGAGATTACAGTGGAGAGAAACAAACGAGGTATATATTATATATATTGGATTTTGCCAGAGTTTTCTGTTGTCCAACTATTTCTTTGGGTTTTGGATTATTTTGTATCTCTGCAATATGAATGAAAATAATAAGTGTATATGATGTTTGTCATGTTCTGAACAGAGCATTCGTAGCCCTAGATTTGTGATCCTCTATCTGTTTTTGATCTTTTTATGTGATTTTATTGGGTTGTTGTTTCTCTTATATGTTTCAGTTTCTTCAACGATTTTATCTTATTTTATTTGCGAGAGAAGGGAGAGGTTTTGTTCAGAAACATAGGAAAAGGGAAGGAGGATTTATGTCGGCGGGTTTTGATCGGTTGATTGGAGCTCCGGAGTCTTTCTCGGGCTTCTTCAATTTTTTCTTTATCTTCCCTCTCTGCATGCAGAAGAGAGAACAGGGGCTCGAAACAGATTCGATGCATTTGAGGTCAAAACGGTATGCCTTTTTTTGGTTATTTTTTGCTATTAATCTTTCATACCCAGTTGTTTGTTTGCTTTTTTTTTTTTTTAATTTTTTTTAATTTTTTTATGATCTGTGTTTTGATGGGGTTTAGGGTTTTTGGGGTTTTGCAGGACTATTTCAGGAGTAAAGTGTTTTGGTGGTGGTTTTCATATAAAACGATATTTGTTCTTGTTCTTCAGAGGGGCTCTTACTTGACATTGGGGCTTCTTCTTGAGGGTGTTTCTTGGTTATTTTTTTAGAACTACATAATTCGTTTGAGGGATTCTGGGAGGGGTTTTTGTATTTGTTTCAGAAATGGCAGGGTTGGATATAGATAGGGTATGTAAGAGTGGGAAGAAAAAATCAAGCACGATTGAAGGGATGGAAGAAACCAAAAGGATGAGGAAAATCCGTATTATCTGCTGTGATCCCGATGCGACCGAGTCTTCATCAAGCGAAGATGATGAAAGAGACAATAGGAAGAAGAAGAAGTTAATGGGGTTTAAGCGTCTGATTGGGGAGATTCGTATTCCCATGGTCCCTCATCAGTTATCTACAACAGAGAGCTCTCGTCAAGACAGTAATAACAGGATCAAAAACCCTAAAAACTTGGTCAAGAAACCTACTAGAAGGGTTTTAGAGAAGACCCCCAAGATCCTCTTCTAAATACAGGGGTGTTCGGCAGCGGAGATGGGGCAAATGGGCGGCGGAAATCAGAGACCCTTTCCGAGGAGTTCGTGTCTGGTTGGGTACTTATGACACAGCAGAAGAGGCTGCCAAAGCTTATGAATCAAAAAAGCTCGAGTATGAAAGCATAAGCCTCTCTAAGAATACTAACAACATCTCTTCCTCTGCTGTAGGCTCTGTGTCTCACACAGGTGTTTCTGAGGACTCTGAAAGCATCATCTCTCACACGTCGCCACTGTCGGTCCTGGATGTATCTACTTCGGATTCGCTGGTATGTGGCGCAGGCAATTCAATCAAAGAAGGTGGTACTTCAATAAAAACTGCAGAGCAGCAACAACCCATTTCAGATATCTTGGAAGAGCCATTAATATCATCAGCAATTGATCAAGATCTCAATTTCGGGTCTGATCCTGATTTTTTCTCGCCAATTGATTTTGGGAATTTTTTGGACGGCATTGACGACCTTCCCATATGCGGGTTTGGAGATAACAAGCCTACTGATCTTCCCGATTTTGATTTCGATCTCAGCAGTGAGGAGCTTGCTTGGATGGATGGACTCCTTAATATAGCCTGCCCATATAGTTTTTTGAGTTCATAGTATTGGATTATGTGAAGGAAAATCTCAAGGGCTTGCAGAAAAAAATGTATTTTGAGCAGGGTTTTTGTGGATTGAGAGTTTTTCTTATTTGTTTTAGTGAGTTTCAGAGAGAGAGTGGTATATTTCTTGGGGTTTTCTTGTGCTGTTAGAGCCGTCCAAGGTTATCAGATCTCCCCCCATGTGGGATTACTGTTAAGTTTTAAAAGCTTTTAATTCATCTCTCTTGCAATTTGGAGTTTGAAACTTGACATGGACGAGGCTTCGAATTCTGTTTATGCTGAATCCTTTGAAGAGGAATTCGTCCATGGTATCTAATCTAGCTCAGATGGCAAAGCCCTTTATTTGAATGTGGATGCTATGAAGACCAACTGAACCAAGCACTCACCATTGCAAATCTATATAAAATGACCAACCAATCAGAGGCAAACTAACCATTGCAAATCTCTATATAAAAGACGCTCCTACCCGGAAAAAAGAAAGAAAAGAAAAGTAGACCCTTGGTTATTTAATTCTCTAATTTTCGCTAACTCCTTCGTGGAAGGAGTTGAGCTTTATGATGCATCTAATCATTGGCTGTCCCTTTTCTGAAGGGCTTTGGATTACCTCTGGTCAGGCTGTCAAAGGAGTGGTTAAATATCCGAATCCGGTTAGAGTGAATGGGATAGATTTTTAACTATCCGTTTATAATCGGTGTGGGTCCAACCGCTCAGAGCGAATCTGGATAGATTTTTAACTATCTGTTATAATCCGGTTGGATTGGATAACGGTTTATATCTGCTCCGCTAAAAATATATTTTAAATACCATTTATGCCTTATTACTATTCAAAACGATAACTAGTATTACTGCAATTGCTTTAGGTTTTTAAGGATAATAAAGTCATTTAAACATTTATGTATAAGTATTCCTTAAGAAAACCTTAACCCTAAGTCTTCAGCCGCCTCTCCTCTCCTTTCCTCTTGTCTCAAGCTCTCCTCTCCACCCCCTCTCTCCTCTTCTCCGGTAGGGATCTTCAACCTCTGACGCCGTAATAGCCGAGTCTGAACGGGAGGGAAAAGAGCTTTGCGACATGGAGCTTGTTGTTCCTAGTTTCTTCAGCCGCCTCTCATATTGAGCTTGAGTTCGTGATTTATCTCTACCCTCTTCTCTACCTCACACAAATCGATCTTGATTGCCAAGATGTATTAGGGACCTAGGGTGCAGGTGCTGCTATGGACGATGGAATGGATGATGATGATGCCCTTCTATCTATTCGCTCAGTCATCAGTGGCTTCCGTCTTCTATTGTGGCCACTTGGGGTTTTCACGGTTCACTTATGGCAAAAGCAAGCTTCTGATAAAACTTTTGCCCCCTTTTTTGAATATTACCGAATTCGGATTTTGAGTCGATTCGGATATAATCTGAATCCAAATTCGATTAGTATAATTGGCCGCCGAATTCGGATAATTATCTAAATGCGCTTCGAATGTGAACGAATTCGATTCTGGATACTTAATTTACTATGCGTCGGATATATCGGAGCAGATTTAGATAGCAGATGAGTTAATCGAATCAGATATGGATAGAGCACTATCTGTTCCAAATCTGCTACATTGATAGCCCTGTGGACACCCGAAGTCCAATTAATGGACATGTGGTGATAAAAAAGGGAAAAAGAGATCTCAAGTGGGGAATAAATCAAGATCATTCTCCCCTTTTTTATCACCACATGTTCATTGATATATGAATGCGACCACTTTAGAGGTAATCCGATAGCCTTTGTGAGCTACGATCTGTGGTGTAGGAGTAGAATCAGTAGCTGAGATGACGTTGATCAATACGACCCCGGTCACAAGTTTGATGTCCTTTCTTGATGACATCGCATAGTCTCTACAAACAAAGTCATTAGTGTTAGACCATGATGCCTCAAAAAAAAGTCATTTAGATTGTTATCTTATTAATCTTGATTAATAAAGACTTCTTATCGAATTATTGGTATTCATTATAAGGTAATTAACTATGATCATGAGATGATCTATATGATATGAGATATCAGATAAGGTCCTTAGGATTATTGTAGGAAAACTTAGGTGTGATTAGATATCACAGGACAGATATAACTTTGGTTCCTTAACCTTATATAGGTCCCAGCTGTGGGTGAAGCTGGATACTTCACTTATATGGTTGCCCGGGAATGCTGAAATGTTCCAATGAGTTGAGATGTAGTTCTATCTCGAATATTGGAATTAGAGACTACACATCAGCAAATGAGTGTACACTGACTGATTGCATATAATGAGAGACCTCTTGCATAAACATACTATCAGATAGTTGGTCTCTGATTCACATTGAACAATTTAGATGATCCTTAGAATCTGAATGTGTTCATCTATGAGAGCAGTGATCTGATGTTTTGATTCCACCAACGTACTTTCTACTTAGGGAAACAATTAAAGTGACAGTAGGAGATAGTCAGAAAGCTATTCGAGTTATGATGAATTTCAAACAAGGAAATTCGTCATGTACTCATCAAGTTGAGAGATTATCTAAGTTCCAGGGGGTAACGATAGTTGATTAAGTTCAATCATCCTACAGGTGATTTTGAATCAAAAATAAGTTTTGCCATATACTTTTATTAAAAATATTACTACTTATTAAAGAAATTTCTCAAAATATTTTTATGACATTAGTCTTCCTGGCTTAATCATAAGTCTTGGAACCTGGATGATGTGCAATGGGCTATGGGTTAGGATAGTATGCCAATCTTGAAGCCATTAGGGATATGTATTGGAAGGATAAATTCGATTTAAAATTCATGTGGCTGAGATCCGTATTGGGTTAGTTCAGTACACTGTGAGTCAATTGCACCATGGATGTCTCAAACTCCTTGCAATTCGATGTAATTCTTATTTACGTCAATGAGTAAATGGGTAAGCCAAGGTAAGAATGGCAAAGAAAACAATTTGTGGAGATGCCTTCCACATAAGATAATACAAGCTCATAGTTGATTAAAATGTAAGAAATATTTAAGTGATTACAAAGTTAATCATTAATTAAATAGATTGAAAAGTACTCTATAGTTTTTAAAATTAATGGTAATTAAATCTAGGATTATTGTAGAAGTATTAAGTGATATAATTAAATGGAGGAAAAGGTTTGACCCAATCTACAAACATAAAACATAGATCTTTAGATGGGCCCAAGACCCTGGGGTTTAAACCTAGGATGGGGCGCCCACTTTGAAAATCCTAATTGGATTGAGATGGTACTTGAATAATTAGGGAGTAATAACTCTATTAATTAAGGAATAAATCCAATGGTAGATGGCAATTAGGATTAAGCTGACATGGAGTGGGATTGAACAAGAGTGTTAAACTCCTTAGTCACGCCCATTGTGCTCATGTCCCCCTTGGTTGTTTAGGGTTCTAGTTTGACTAGGATTCTTATGTGTTGGTTG